>SOPF01026706.1:0-44670 GCA_012979155.1 Hypericum perforatum | reverse complement strand
CCACGAATGATCGGGGAAGGAGATGAATATGGTGGGGTCGTTTGTCGTGGCCTAATCTAAACAGGGTTATCACTATCAAGTTCTGATATAGTGGCAACTCCATGACATCCTGAAAAAGATTAATCAGTTAAGTTTAATTAACCATTAACAAGAAAGAGAGAGAAATCACTCACTGGCCAGGATGCGCTTAATGTGGTGGTACCGGGTCTGGATCTTTAATTTTATGTTATTTTTCTATGGCGAAGGAGGAAGAGGTCGGACTAACCGACATGGTCATAATCACGGAGATGACTTTTCTAAGACAAAATCATGATAGCAGTAAGAATGGTCCGAAGTTACGTAGATGGTTGGTTACTTGGTTTGCATGGTTGGTGAGCTCGGTCAAGCAGGACATCTCTTCAACCCGATGATTGATTAGTGTCATACCAAGAGAGCAAGTCTAATCGCTTATTTACAAAGAGTAGGACGATACGAAAAATTACATGGTAATTGTAAGTCTATGCCTTGTCACCATATGAGTCAGTCACGTATGTCCTTGAAGACGTTGACCTAGCCTTCTCAAAGCTACATAAGAAAGGCGATCGTCACCTGCTCCAAGTAATTTACTACCACCAAGGCTGAGCCGAGGGATCCGTTGATATCACAAGTTCATCAAGACGATGAGCTTTGAAAAGAACCACGTTAATGCTTTTTACCAAATCATATCAAAGTGTTAACGTGTAAGGGCATTGTTGGGACTAAAAAATAATCGAGATTTGGTTAAAGCCAGCTTTCTACTTCAAACTCATCGTGCAAGCGGAATGGAGGAAGTCCGCCCTTGATATTGGACTCGCCTAACTTGGGGCTCGGGCTCGGGCTTTGCGGTCGAGCTCGCCAAAGAGGATATGTCTCGGAATGCGAATGAGATATTGTCCCAAGGGATATTGCTCTAAAAGATGTTGTCCCAAAATGGTATTGTCTCAGAATGCGAAAGGGATATTGTCCTAATAGGTATTGTCTCAGGGGGTGTCATTTCAGGGGTATCATCTCAAGGAGTATTGTTCTACCAAGGGGATTATCGTCTCAAGCGGTATTGTCTAAGATTGTCTAAGAGTATTAGACTCGCTTTGTTCATAGCTCGGTTGGGAGTATTGGACTTGCCCAGTCTTGTTTTGTTCTCGGGTTTGTTGGTTTGGTATAGACCCAAATAATTTAGGGTTCAATAGTATTTTAGCACAAGCGTTTTAAAAGATTAGAGATGGTCAATTTTCATATTGTCCTGAATCTCTAGTCTTTGCTTGAAGTTGGTATATTCCTATTGTGAAACAATTGCTAAGTACCATCTTAAAGATTTTTCTAAGTTGATCAAGAGTGTATATTCATTTTGGATTGATAGTATTCCTATCGTGAAACGGGGTTACTTGTTGAGCATGGTTCTCAATATTTTTTTTTAGATCAGATCACTTTATTTTTTAGGAAATTGGCTTGATTTTTTATTTATTTACGTGGGATAAAGCTAGAAGCGGCCGATTTGTATGGGAACGAACATTTTGGGACAATCTTGGTTTTCTTATTTTGAAGATTAGGGTTAGCACAAGTACAGCTATATATAAAGGGAGCTCGAACAGAGAGGAGATCATCACTAACATAACACCATAACTCTTTACTTATCTTGTTATTTTTCTTTTCTGTAGTCTGTAATCTAGTATTGTCGTAACTTTTTTTCTTTTTTGTTAGCCGACTTGGAACAACTATTCCGGATCTATAATGAATAATTTTGTTAAACTTAACCTATTTTTTCTAAAAACCTGGCAGCTCGTATTTTTCAAACTAGTTGTTCCTACCACGTGTCTCATCTCATTTACATAGAAATGTAAATGACATAATCGGAATCTACGTACATCACTGGCATAAGCTGAACATATTTGGTCTGCATGTTTTATTTATACGTACATTGGTCTGCATGTTAATATGTTCTTCTCGATGTAATGAGAAAAGATAATAATTTGGGGTACACTGAAGTATCCTTTCAGGGGTCAAGGATAAGAGGCCGATTATCAATTTTTATAAAGGGGCAGAATTGCTCGAAAATACAGTTTTAAAAAGTTTGTGGCGGCCTAATCCAAACAGGGTTACCACCGTCAGCATCCATCAATCCATGTGAATACTCTAAAGTAAAGCTAGTCTATAGCCAAACAAAGCAAAAGTCAAATTAGCTTATGTCCGGGGAAAATCCATGACAAGATTAAAACTAACAGAGAAGTCCTGAGAAAGGAGAGAAAATTGTGGCTATGACCGATCCTCTAAAGTAATAAGTGACGTGTTTGTGCCTTTAAGTGATGTGTTTGTGCACAACATGTGCTCTCTTCTATCTTTAACTAACGAGTGGATAAGATAAATGGCTTTTGCAATTTACACACATCATATATATAATAATGTCCATTAACTTCAGCATAATATGGTTGTGTTCAAGCGCTCATCATCATCATCGGTCCTGGTTCGATTATGAATATTACATTACAGATAGTAATTAGGTTTGATGTCACTTTCTATACGTCTCCCTTAAAATTTATTCGGATTGAACTGTAGACCAGAAGTTGACGGATATTCTGGGCATAGAGTGGATATTCTAAATGATCCGGAGATCATAGCAAATGAAGGACAAAAAGAGAGGGAGACAAAAACACCAATCATGATAAGATGTTATCGCTTGATTTCTTTTGGACATTAAGATTACAGATATTTGTCATTGGTAGGGGAAAGTTTAGGGTGCACTTAACTTTCTTCGTAAAATGATTAGATATTGACTTTACTTTCTCCTCGAGGAGAAAAGACGAGATAATCCAGAGAGAGAACAACGAGGGTGACATGCTCACGTGGCGAATGAATCTTTTGTGTGTGCCTCATTACGGCCCCTTAATTTGGTATGCGTCAAAAGTGGTTAACCGAAAGCAACAACAGTGTGTGTGGAGGGTCAAACCCACCCACTACTGTCGATAAGGTTTTGTAGCTTTAAAACGCTTTGGAGAATGTCCTACTACTACTACTAGTACTAGCACTAGCAGCATGTCCCATTAACTCTAAAATGGATTAGTCTGTCGTGATTGGTTTCACATACTTTTATGATTTAAATGGCAATCTGCTTCAAATTACGAGGTCCTAGACCCCAGCACATGAAACATCGAAGCGATGACCTTGTTTCTTTTCAATTACTAAGCAACTCACTGAAGAAACTGTCGGAGATTGCTTCCTTTGCTGATTCATACTTGTCCAGTCTCTTTTTCAGCGACCTCAGCTCTCTTTCGTCCTTCGAACAACGTTCCTGTACACCCGCACCCCCCACCAATAACAAGTCAGACACACTCAGAGAGAGAGAGAGAGAGAGACAGAGAGAGAGAGAGAGACGAACCCTCCTTCTCCCCTGCTATATAAATCATAAACGTCTATGATGTACAAAATCTGATTAAAGAATCATGATCATGGTTACGAGAACCATGTACGAAATGACTCGTAACAGAAAGGAAAGACTTACAAATGATTTCTTGACGAGTAGTATGTCTACCAAGTACTGGAGCCACAATACATTTGTTTTAGGAAAGCTGCAATGGACAATGAGACATTCATCAATCACGTTACTATAATTGTGGGAAAAAAAACTGTTGGAAAGATCAGAAACAGCAGACGACACTAAGATTACCTTCCCTCCCAGCAATCCTGGGTTATATCCTTCATCTTTCGATATGTTTCTGCCTGTAAATGATACACACACCAAACTTAAAACAACAACAAGAGGAAACACAATTACTTGGGAGGATTTCAGAACAAAACTTGATCTCCTGAATCTTTACCTGTTTATCTCCCTTGGGGCCTTTGAATAGGTAAGGATCGGAGGATAGATCCAAGAAGAGTATGTCATCACCTGCCCAAGTAAAACTAGCTTGCTGTTAACATAGCCCACCCATTTTATCCAGGTAAACAACTTTTGATTCTCCGAGGCGTTCACCTGTATTGATTCTTGATAAAGTGAAATCTATGATAGATATAACTAAGCCATGTGATTCAACAGACATTTGCTTCCCTTCCAATGTGAACTGCACTTCAGCATTGTCATTCCGGCTTAAGAGAATATTTCCCCTGTACCCAACCGAAGATTCTGAAGTCAACGATCAATAGTCGGGATTGTTATATGGTATGCAAGACCCTACCAATGAAGATCACGGTGTTCGAATTCAAATGCTGCTTCTGCAACTGCTAATCCTGCTGTGACCTGCAAGCAAAACACAGACGCTTAAAGCAACCGTACACCAAAATGTCGAGTCTAAATATGTTTAAGATGATGAAACCGGGACCTGAACCAGTAGACTCCTTGCTTCCCCAAAATTATTTAGCACAAAGCTTTCAAGGTCCTTGCCACCATGTTTCAGAACAAATACCACATAACGCTACACAAATGGACAAGAATTACTGAGCGCTTAGAAACAGAGAAGATGAGACTACTGGAAGGAGAAATCCCCGAGCATGAAAGTTTATGAACAGTCCAACAATGGAAAAAACAAGAGTACCTGCTTTTCTGGAAAACCTTTGGGATGATCATTTTCCGAACCATTCTTTTCATCCCAATCTTCCCATGCTCTAATCAATGCCTGGTCATAAGGACCTTGGCATACTTTTAAGCTGTCAACAGGAACGTGCAGACAAGTAAACGTTGTCAACGAAGATCAATCAAGTATGAGGTGACATCCAAATTATAAAGCTCATGCTGTTTGTCTTTTCATATCTCTGGCTTCTTTAGAAGCCAATCATAGAGTAAGTATTTTTGTTGGCATACACTCTTCCTTAAAAGATAGTATCATGTTCGTTGACATCATGCATCATTAAGTTCTTAAAGATTTTATGGCCCTTAATAAAAGAGACGAGTTGCGATTGTTTGAATAAGGAACAGAAGAAAAAAAACGAAACATACTCCAAGGTCTCTATGAATGTTGTGCATGCATTATGAGAATCACCATCAAGCTCTCTGAGATGATTGAGTGTTTTTGAAAGCACGACCTCCTCCAGCAATTCTTCTGATTTCTGAGGGGCGAGATTTCAAAGGTTTTATTTAAAAAGGCAGAAGCTTGCAGCTCCAATTGGATAAAAATAAGTGCAAGGCGAGAGGGAGGGTATTTCGATCAGCACCTTTTGAACTTCCCCGTTCACTCTTAGGTCTCCATCAAATGGGACTATTTTGCAGACAGTGTTGCCAGCAACAAAGGCCTCTCCATATGTGCCTTCACCCACTTTGACTATGCTCTCCGGGTCACTGTCCAAGGAAAGCCCCATATATCATCATCTTGAGTCTGCACCCGCTCAGAAGAGACAGATGCATAGCAAGCATATAACTGGAGGTGCAGAGACACAAACCCAACAATGAAGAACGGGTTGCTCATCATAACAACATTCAATATAATGAACTGCATATCCAAGCTAAAATCAGTTAAGTCAAGAGTCTCAAGTGTGTCATTCTGAATGTTGTCTATAATTAGCAACATGTTCAAAGTACGAAACCCTAAATGGACCAAAATTGTATAATTTGGAAGTTCTTGCATCAGTGTGAAGATGAGAGAGAGACTTTTACTGCCCGATGAAACATTTGCTAGTCGAAACTTTCTATGGCATATATAAATTCTGAAGCAGAGCAGGTTAAGAGTAAGGACCAGTATGTGGAGAGAGCGTCAAGCAATGTGGATGGAGCAGACTGCTCACAGACAGCCAAGAGGGAAGCAAATGGATCAGCGTAGTCAAGCAGGCTCGATGTAGATGCCAAAGACAGCTTCCTCACAGCATCTTCGACCCCTTCTTTCAAACCCAAAAGGGAGACCCTGGATGCAGTCTGGCAAGAGAGCAAGTAATTGCTGATCCTGGTGTTGACAGAATGGAAGCTCAGATTCCTCCCGAGGGCCGGTTTAACAGGCGTAGTAGTCTCCTCGGGAATGTAGCCAAGATCAGCTGGCGCAGGGTGCGTGTCGAGGATCTTGGAGAGGGTGGAAGAAGGGGCATGGTGAGTGTTGGAGGCGATGTATTTGGAGAAGAGCCACCTCTCCAATCTGGAGGAGACATAAGGAAGGGGGATGGGCGGGGCGTCGGGGAGTGAGGAGGACCAGGCGGCAAGATGGGGTTTGGGAGAAGGGCTCTCCTCCTCCAACTCGAAGGCATCAACCTCTTCGAAGTAGCGTCGCTCCCTATCAAAGTTAGGCTTCCCCTGTCCCAAAAACCCTAAATCCTATTAACAACTTTGCGAGGGATGGAGGGAGGAAGGGAGAGGCAGACTGGCTTACCCGTGGTGGAGCAGGAGGTCTGCCCTTGCGCTTAGGTGGCGGGGGTCTGTTCTCGAAGTGAGCAGCACCGGCTGCGATGCTTATCCTTCCACGGATGGAAAGGGCACGCTTCCAAGGGGGAAGGGGGTCGGTGGTGTTGCTCTTACTCTTGGGTGCGGGATCAGGGTGGGTGGTGGTGGTGGGGGGCGGGCGCTGCCTCCTTTGGTAGACCATGGGCGGTGATTGGTGGGCCCATTCACTTTCCATTTTAAGTGTCTTTAGAATGTGGAGGAGGAAAATGGGCGCGGGCGGGAACCTTCCTTATACGAACGATCATCCATTCATCTGGGCTTGGATGGGCCAGTCCGGGCTGGGCTGGGCCGTCCTCCTTTTTTTATTTGGGCTTATGAGCCATCTAAGCTTTTTGACTTTTTTTCCTTTATATCATTAGCTGTTTTGTTTTAATGTTTTGTTTGATCTGGCATTTAAATTTTATAGTAATTTTTTTTTATTTTGGGGGTAATATGCAAAAACAAAAACAAAAATGAGGAAAAGCAAATTGAAATTAGTTTTATTTAGGGGCCTGCCTCTGACTCACATCTCAACCCACCACCACCGCTACCACCAAGGAAGGGAACGGAAACGGAAAAGGAAAAGGAAAAGGAAAAGGAAGGAAGGTATTTAGGGTATGGATCTCTTCTCTCTCCTCTCCATCGTCGTCTGATCTTGGCCGTCCTTTGATGGTAATTGTTAGGGTTTCTTAATAATTAATTATTATTATTGGTGTGCCTCTTCCCCTGTTCAATTAATTAATTAGGGTGTTTTAGGGTTTAGATCGGATCCGTTTAGGATCATCTACTCCTAATTTGATTCGGCCCGGCTACTTTTGGGCCTTCATATGTCTCGAGTTGCTTTCTTGATCAAATCTACATAAGGCAGCCTTTTGATCCCCAGCTGAGCTGGTTTCTCTTACCAGTTTTACGACTGATATTTTGCAACAGGTCCTAAATGTTTCGTCCTATCACAAGCCAGCCGTAGGAACGTCATCGGAAGTGTTTTTGTAGTTTGACGGATGGCTTCCGTGGGTGTTGCACCGTCTGCTAGTCGTCTCAGAGAAGGTGGTAGTACCCATACCACTGGTGTGGAAGGACTGCCTCAGGAGATGAATGATATGAGAATTAGAGATGACAAGGTACTTTTTAAGTCAGCACCGCACCCATCATCATTGATCCCTTCCCGCCGTCACTTGGTTTGTTCCTGTTGCTTTTGTATTCGATTTTGACGTTGCTTTTGTTTAGGAGATGGAAGCCACTGTAGTTGATGGAAACAGTACCGAGGCAGGTCATATTATAGTCACTACGATCGGTGGTAGAAATGGTCAGCCGAAGCAGGTAAAGTTTTTTGCTTCCGCTAAAAATTGAAGTTTCCGATGCTTAGATTGACTGACCTTTTTGCAAGATGGACGTGCCTTATGATTCATGTTGTGGCTATCAGGCCTTATAGGATATAATTCTGACAATTTGATGTATATGTACCTTGTGTTTCAGTAGTCATTCGTCATTTGTGTCTCACTTTCTTTCATTTACTTGGAAATTCTTTTATTGCCTGACCTTTTACAATTTTTATTGCAGACAATAAGCTACATGGCTGAACGTGTTGTGGGGCATGGATCATTTGGAGTTGTGTTTCAGGTACCTACGCTGTCCTTGTTAAGTATGCAGGCTTATTGTTGTGGTTCCTCAATTCTGGCAAAGATAATTCGCATGGTTGACCCTGGATTTTGAATTCAGGCAAAATGTTTGGAGAGCGGTGAAACTGTTGCTATCAAGAAAGTTCTTCAAGATAAGAGATACAAAAATCGTGAGCTGCAAACCATGCGCCTGCTTGACCACCCAAATGTTGTCTCTTTGAAACATTGCTTCTTTTCAACGACTGAAAAGGATGAGCTTTATCTCAATCTGGTGCTTGAGTATGTGCCTGAAACAGTGCACCGAGTGATCAAGCACTACAACAAATTGAATCAGAGGATGCCCATCATTTACGTTAAACTTTATGCTTATCAGGTACTTTATGTTAAACTTTATTCATTTGATTTGCACCTGAAACAGTGCATCCAATGATCAAGTAGTTTATGTTAAATCTTTATGCATTTAATTTATGGCTTTTCAGCTTATGGTTTTTTGTATTTTTAACTTTTGCTGATGGGATCTCGTTGTTGTGCTTCATTGCACGATCTTCTTGGTTGAGAATGTTCAGGAAAATTTTTATTGTCAGGATAATAACTTCTAATTGTGCTTGACAGATCTTTCGGGCGTTGTCATACATCCATCGTACAATTAAAGTCTGTCATCGGGATATTAAGCCTCAAAACCTGTTGGTATGGTTACTAATCTATTTTCAGCTTGGTATAGTTACTTTTACTGCCCTGTACAGAGCTGTAAAAGTATTCTATATTTGTATCAGTCACATTACTATCTTTTTTTGTTAACTGAAAACGATTGTGCTGTTGCAGGTAAACCCGCATACTCACCAGGTTAAATTATGTGATTTTGGGAGCGCAAAAGTCTTGGTAACTAACTCTTTCTTGACTTCTCTTGTTTTCTTTATTGTCTTTGTCCCTGGTCTTTGATGTTTACCTTTCTTTTATCAGGTAAAAGGGGAACCAAACATATCCTATATCTGCTCCAGATACTACAGAGCACCTGAGCTGATATTTGGAGCAACCGAGTATTCATCAGCTATTGATATTTGGTCTGCAGGCTGTGTTCTCGCTGAGCTACTGCTGGGACAAGTAAGTTGATTTTGATGTAAAATTTCCTCTCTGTTTACCATTTTTTGTCTCTGTGTTTACCTTGATGAAGTCATTGTTTATTTCAGCCTTTGTTTCCTGGTGAGAGTGGAGTTGACCAGCTGGTTGAGATTATCAAGGTAGATTTGTGAATCTGTTTTTCTTTTCTTATGTAATTTGCTGCTATTGATATGCCTTTGGTAAAGCATTTTCAGCTATCAGATGAATGAAATGTGCTTTGTTTATATATTATTTCTCTGCTGCTTCTTTCTTATGTAAGTGATTGCGTTTCCAGGTTTTGGGAACTCCTACGAGAGAAGAAATCAAGTGCATGAATCCTAACTATACAGAGTACAAATTCCCCCAGATTAAAGCGCACCCATGGCACAAAGTATGGTGATTCATATTGGAGGAATTCCTGTTTCATATCTAGCCTTGTCATGTATAAACAATTCCTTTATATTTTTCTTCAGATATTTCAGAAGCGCATGCCTCCTGAAGCTGTCGATCTAGTATCAAGACTGCTCCAATACTCTCCTCACCTCCGATGCTCAGCTGTTAGTCTTTTACCTTATTCCGCCATTCCTTGGTATTCTGAGTGCTTCTAATTTTTTTTCTATGCGGACTCCAAAATTTTCCATTCCTCTTTTCAATTTATAACCTTGTTACCAACTCTTGTCATGAACAATATCACTTTAATCACGCGTGGGGCTTACGAGTTACATTTCATGGGTGTGCCAGTGTGATTCAGTGCCTACCTTATCATAGAGGTTGAATGTGCATTCTCAATGGTTTCCAAAAAATTCCCTCTGATTTAAGGCTTTGATCCCATTGCAGCTGGAGGTCTTGATCCATCCCTTCTTTGATGAATTGAGAGATCCAACTACCCGTCTGCCCAATGGACGCTTCCTTCCACCACTATTTAACTTCAAGGCTCAAGGTGAGAAGATCTTCCCCCAACTAAGCCCTAACAACAGCTAACTTTCTTTTTCTGTGCTCACTCTGCTCAGAATAGTTTCTCATCAGTGCCTGTCTCTGTGCAGAGTTGAAGGGTGTGCCAGGAGAGATGCTGGGTAAATTGGTACCCGAGCATGCACGGAAGCAATGAGCTTTTTCTTGGCCTGTGATTGGACACGAAACTAAACCTCTGTTGGGCGAAGCAGGACGGACGCTGCGATGCACGCGCCCCTGCGTCTATGCTGTTTAATTATGTCACATCATATAGCTTAGTGTATCAACATCAACATATTGTCGCGCTATTCTTAAGCAGATTTGACCCGCCCCTGGGAATTTCAACTTATCAAGGTACGCCCTGTCTACTCCTCCGGTTGTTGTAACTCTCATATGGCAGCAGACGAAGTTCAAGTATCTATGTAACTATTCTCATGTCGAAATACATGCTTGAGGTTAGCATAGATTGTTGTTCATTGTTTTTTTTTTTTAACTATTCTCAGAGCAGATCTGACGTTTCCATAAACTCAGTGTTTGCTCTTTCCAGGAAACGAATCCAATTTCTTACAATGTCCATTTCTGGAAAACCATGTTGCGAATGTTCATTTTCTTACAAAACAAACGACCCTCAAGTGAATCAGGCACGAATTGGTTTCCAAAGAGCCAAAATTAATTAGGCCAGCTGGTTATCTTTTTCTTATATCGCAAAAGTTTTCTAAAGTCATATGAGAGAGGTTTATTGTTTTATTTTTTTTTCCCAAAAATATTAAAATTAAGTTTTTTAAAAATAAATACATAAATACAGCTTCATTCAAAATGGTGTTCTTATCGGTGCCAATGGATTGCGAGCCCCTAAAATTGTGTTACTATCGAAGTCGCAAGTCGTAGAAAAAAGTCGGTGAGTCTTAGATTCATTGTCGGTATCAAACCTAGAAATTTTTACAACGTGGAATTGTTAACTTTAAGATTAGAACATAGAGATAACGAGGAGAAAAAAAATTAGTAAAGAGAAGCAAAGAATAAATAAAAAAATGAACGAGGAGAGAAAAAAAAATGATAAAATAAAAAAAGTAAATGATGAAATTATCCCATTCAATCACATTTGTCTCATCAGTTTTGTGCATTTTTTAAATGTGATATACGATCATAGTTTTAATTTAGGTCGCATTAAACGGGCTGGGCCTATTAAGGTAAACACCGAATCATTCATTTCTGGACTAACCGAAAGAGAAATTAAGAAATAAGAAGGGAAAGGGAGCTTGTTTCTCATCTTCCTCCTCCTCCTCCTTCCTAGGAGGAAGTAGGAACCTTGAGTTATGGACTAATCATTTCTGTGTGTGTGTACGTGGGAGATGGGAATGGGGAAGTATTACTGCGATTATTGCGAAAAGGAATTCCAGGACAACCCGGCCGCCCGCAAGAGGCACCTTCAAAGCTCTTCCCACCTTCGCGCCAAGTCCCTTTGGTACCGCTCCTTCCACCACCACCAACCGCCTCCCTGCCACCGCTTCCTCAACACCGTAACTATCTCCTTCTCTCTCTTCCACTTACTTGTTTCAAACCCACCAATCCCTTTGTGGGATTGATTATTACTAACTGTGAATTGAAAAGATTCAATCTTTTTTTTTTTGTGTTTCGTGGGTTCCAAGGGATTCTGCCCTTTCGGTGATTCCTGCACCTACTCCCACTCTCTCCCTTCCATTCCAAACCCCCCATCTATTACAACAACAGGTTCCACCCTTTTTATCTCTCCCTCTCTCTCTCTCTCTCTCTCTCTCTCTCTCTCTCTCTCTCTCTCTGTTGCTTCAAACCACCCTTTTATGCCTAATCAATCCATGACATGATTTTTTGTAAACTTGGTTCTTGTGGTTTGCAGCAGCAGCCAATAATGATAATAATAATAATGTGGTGAGCGGTATCGCCGGAGTCTCATTGGGGAACCTACCTCCTTCGCTAAGGCCTCCTCCCGAGGGTGGGTATCCCCCACTCCCCTTCCTCGATTGGGGATAGCTTTTTGTAACTAAGCTGCCTCGCAATATAAATGGTACCGTCCCGTTTGGATTGGAACACAATTTTCCATTCCTCCTACGACATTGGACTCTCTTAGCTGTTTTGTACATTTCGTAGAAACAGTTGAATATCACTCGCTCTGTTTTCCTTTCTATTGATTGTCTATTTTTATTCGTTGCTGTCATCCTGCGGTAGTTGGTTCTCGCCTCTTTTTTCTTTTCTAGTCAGAATTCACTTGCAACCTTTCTCCCTGTTGCGATACGACATTCTTCTTTGTTGCTTACTTTTACATGGTTTCTTCTTTGGACACCTGCTGTTCTTAGCGAGGCGTTTATTAGTCACAAAGAATATGAAGTCAGTGGTAGTAACAAGAGACTCATCATGGACAATATCTGTGTCAATCCTTCTGTGGTTTTGGCTTATTGCTGGTGCCATCCTATCCCAAGCATAAGATTCATCTGGTAACTTTAGGCAATGGCAATCTGGTGGACATTCTTTTGCATTGCAGTAGAAACTAATGGATCTCATCACATTCATAGCACATTGAAACCGGCTGCTCCCATACATCTATTTGTAGAACCTTACATCTGATAGGAGAACAACAACTGCTACACCAGAATCCAATACCCAAAGTGATGTCGCCGTTAATACAACAAATTGCTGCTAGGAAAGTAGTCATCGTGCCAAAGAATGTCGAGTAGAGCGTAAAAACCGTTAGAGCCCATGATAAGTTCTAGCCCATATGTCCCTGAAGTACACTGGCTGCTCTGTAGCTATCTGCGCGAATGATATCGCTGGCTGATGCCACTTCTACGATTATAACTTGCATGCAAATGTGTTAAGTGACATTGAAGTCATCTCATACGAGTCTTTGTACTCAGTCTGATAGTGTAGGGAGCCCATCAATTGACCGATGATTATGCAGCTTGTAAGTCTTCCATATGCATACTGTACATTTCCCCACAAGAATCGTTGGATCCTCAGCAGGACCATAGCAGCTTTGCCATAAATATGTGTGTTGGAAAAGAAGAGGATAGATGTTACCGTGGGGTTACCTTGGTTGAGTTGTTTGTGTCGATGACTGCGGTAGTATTGTTCTTCTTTATGAGCTATCTTAGTAGATGTCAGCATAATTCAGTGGAGCAGGCTCTCTATTGCATATACTTGAGCATAACGCTCTGATGAGTCAGCGCTTTCCCTTTCCTACTCACAACAGTTGTGCCCTATTCGGCCAAAGTATGGTTGTAGCCCTTCTCGAGCTGGAATGAGGGCTGAGGCAAAGAAGGATAGTATGTGTGCATTAGGATTGGTAAGAGAGGCAACGATGGCTGGCAAAGAATGTTAAGAAATGCCGGAGTTGCCGTAGTGTCAAGGAATGATAGCTGCAATCTTCAGCATTTTAGCTATTTCAAATGTATTTCATGTGGTATCGCTAAGGCTAAGCATGTTGTGAGGTTTGGATATTACTGAAAGATGATGTTTTGGCTTTGGCTTTGGCTTTGGCTTTTTCATTGTCCCTGATGCTACAGCTTTGAGAATATTACCATGAATCTATTATGTGCTTTCAGTATCTACGTACATGTAATGAACAAGGCAGCTTTAAGAATATTGCCCTTTCAAGGTGGACGTGTCTAAATTTACAAGTGTTTCCAGTCTTGGTTCCAAAGCGGCCATGCTCACTTTCTATCCAGTTGTAGCTGTGCAGCTTCTCTTCAGTATAATAAACTATTCCTAGGAAATCCTGGTAATGCTTTTATCAAAAAACAAAAAAAATTTTGCACGCGTAGATTTTTTTTGAACCATAACAAATTTTACCGAAAATAACGCTTCAATTGGCCAAGGAATGTAAACTAATTGCATGTCACAGCAACATCTTATGGTATTATAATCATGTGAAATTTCTTTGTTAAAGTTCCTTGTATTATTATAAGTATGAAAGATGTTGGCAAGTTGCAGCTCATGCGGCATAATCGTGTGCGATAGGTTACTCCAAAACCAATCCCCACATCCACCGAGCTAGGAGGACAACAATAGATATTTTATCTGGTTGACATTTTCATTCTTCTACTCCATCCAATAATTTTATAGTCGTCTTTTAATTTCATGTGATAATATGACAATCCTAAAATTTTCATTCTTTCTGTTCATTTAGATTTGGGTCTCAGATTCTAACCAAATATAGGAAGCTGCAAAAGCGGATAACTATAAAGGTATATAGACTATATGGTCACGTTATTTTTTGCTAAACCCGAGTGCTGTCTTCTTTTCAGTAGTCTTTTGAAATGTGGCATTTCTTCATAGTTATAAAAATGCAAGTTAACTTTCACATGCTTGAAACCAAGGAAATTAGTCGACCAATGCTAGAAAGCAATCGGCGGTAAATGGAAAATGGTCAGTTTTGTGGGTGGGTTAGATGTTTTGTATATGCGCCGGAGATTCGATATGGATCTTCACAATCTATCGTTGAACGCCCTAGAAACATACATCCACTAAGCAGACCTACAAACCTTAGAGTAGTTCTTTTAACTATTTATTATTTTATTATTGGACTGAGCGATTCAGTTTGAAGATGGATCAAATAAAGTTGTCATATCAAATTTAACATCGTAATAAGTTGAAAGAACTTTTATTAGAATGATGTAAGAAGTTGGAGGAAGACCCTATAAGAGAGGAGGGTAAGGAGGTGGAATAATTAGGGCGTAAAAGTCCTGGCTTGTAAGCAAGTTGCCACCGTGCATGCTCAAAGGGTCTCCTCCTCTGTCTCTAAAATAACGCTTTCAAAAGATTTCAACTTCTCTTTTTCCCTCTCCCCTCCCCTTGGACTTGGAAAACGTGGGTCTCCTCCTCTCCTTTTTTTTTCCCCTAAATCTCGTCGGTTAGTCCCATGATCTCTCCTCGTCAAGAAAATTACAAGAACCTGTCAAATAACCAACTTGGAACCACAAGCGTGACACTTGAAAATTGGGTCTCTCTCTCTCTCTCTCTCTCTTCCCTCCCCCTACCTACCTACTCACTAATCGTAGTCATAGTCGTAGCCGGAATTGATGAGAGAAAACCCTAAAACTCCTACTTCTCTCATTCACATTGTTCTAACTAAACTCTACTAAATCATTTCTTCCCAATTGTTATATATAACCACATATTCCACCACCCCGTCCCCAAGTAGTACTAGTTAGTTAGTACTTGTGTCTGTCTGTATGTCTGTATAGTATCAGTATAACCTCCAAAGACAAAAGCTATACCTACACCTGATAACCATGAAACTTCCCCAATTATTCCTCCTCGCATTTTCCATCTCCTTCTCCTTCTTCTTCAAAGGAACCGAGACCAAACACTTCCACTTGCGCCTTCCCCACCACTTGTCCACTCCCACCTCTCGTCAACATGCTCGTGCTCCTGCTCCTGCTCCGGCTGCAGTTGAGGGTAGTCCCGTCGGTTATAGCAATGGCTCCAGTGTCGTTAGCCCGGTTCCAAGTCCAGCCATTCCCGCGGGTTCCAAGTTCGATGTAATGTTTTATGGGGCTCTCGGGGATGGCTCCACCGACGACACGGATGCTTTCAAGATGGCCTGGGACAGTTGTTGCCAGGCTGACGAATCCGGGGTCGTGCTAGTCCCGCATGGTTATTCCTTCTTGGTCCTACCCACCACCTTCACTGGACCTTGTAAGAGGCCGGTTGTCTTCCAGGTAGGGTTCTAGGGCAACTCCGGCATTGCTTTACTTATGATTCTAGTTATCTTCTAACTAGCCCCGCTTTTAGTGTCTGAAATTCTGTCAAGCGTAGCTAACTACCTACCTCCGTCTATTTTCAGTATGATTTTTTTTTTGTAAGTTTTATGAGTTCGTAATGAATTAAACTCAACTTAGATGTGGAGTAAGTGATTAACAATCTTTTCGTCTCGGTGGGTAAGAGAATAAGATGATCCGTTGATACTAATGGAATTTGAGCAAATGCTTGCAAGTTCTGTAATTACGAAAGCAACTAGTAGCCAGAGAAATGACACTTTCAAACTCACAAAAATGAGTCAAAGACAAGGCAGTGACGAGAGTGCCTTGATGACCAAACAAAATGCCTAAAAATCTAGTCCAGTAAGAACTATTGAAGATTGCCAAGTGACAAAAGACGCGGTGGGTTAGATTTGAGTTGCAATCTAAGATTGGGTTCAAATCTTGCGAGAGTAAATAATAATATTTTACTTATCATATAATTTAGAACAATGAAGCCAAGTGCTTTGGAGTTAATTTAGATAGCTGTTGAATTGAGATTGTGTCTTAATCATCTGAAGTCTCATTTTCGTTCATTGTTCCTCGACGATCGATGACGAGCAGATCGACGGGACGATAATAGGGCCGGATGGACCAGAGGCATGGCCAAAAAAAGAGAAGAAAAGGCAATGGCTGGTGTTCTACAACATAAGGGGGATGTCGATGCAGGGACGTGGAGTTATAGATGGGAGGGGACAGAAATGGTGGAATCTGCCTTGCAAGCCTCACAAGGTAATTGGAACACCCTACACCTCCCTCCCTCCCTAGCTACCCGCCCACCCCTGCCCTATTACCTACTATATATACATTATTTTATCCAATAATTACATACTAACATTATTATGGATACTATTAGATGCTCCCCTTCCTAAAAGCTTTTTTTTTTTTTTTGCGAATGACCCTAACTAACATCTTCTTTATGTGATGGAAATAATTACAGGGTATAAATGGAACGACTCCTCCGGGGCCGTGCGACAGCCCGGTTGTAAGTACCCAACTAGTTAAAGTGCATAAATTAAATGGACGTTGATTTAACTAATCCTTATGCTTCATGCATATTAATTTAATTTGGTTATAATTAATTCATTTATTGATTGATTAACGATGCAGGCGATACAGTTCTTCCTGAGTTCCAATTTGACAGTGCAAGGACTTGAAGTGAAAAACAGCCCGCTGTTCCATTTCCGATTCGATAATTGTCGAGACGTTCTCGTAGAAAAGCTCAGCATCAATGCGCCTGCTCTCAGCCCCAATACGGATGGAATCCACATCGAGAACACTCAAAATGTTATTATTCATCATTCAGTCGTATCTACCGGTAAGATTTACTATAAGCTTTGATAAATAAACAAGATTGCGACTTTTGACATTCAATTGTCAAAAGTTATTTCTGATGTTTATAAGTGTCCAAATCAAATTAATTTGGAGGTGAAATTATGACAATATGTTGGACCCAATTCGAAATTATCGTGACATAAAAAGATACTAGACCATGAATAATTAACTTTAGGTTCTCCCTAGTCTTCATTAAAATATAAATGCGTGAAAAGGAAATATTGTCTCTTAAAATTATTTGATTTCGCTTTTGAAACTGAACCCAGGAGATGATTGTGTATCAATTGGATCGGGTTGCTCTAATGTTGACATCCACAACGTTACATGTGGTCCAAGCCATGGCATAAGGTAACCTCTTCTCTTCGGTGTCTATTGTCCATATAATATTTGCCTCCATTCACAATATTATAACCTAAGAATTTTCCCTTCATTTTCACATGTCAATTAATGTAACTTTTTGTTGTCAATAAATTTGTACAACGGTTAGGCACAATTCCATCGGCGGCCTAGCTGGATTAGACCTCCAGTTCAATCACCACATGGTCCAAATAGGAGACCTTTAATTGCTTTATCAATGAAGAAAAATGGGATGCTTTCTTTTTGTTAAAAGCATCGGCTTTGAGGCGATACAAGATCATCTTCTGTGCGTAAATCGATAGTTTTTTTTTTGGGGGAAATAAGGACCTAGTTGAGAACATCTAAATCTATTATGGCACTCTCACTCCAAATAACTTTTTTTTAATTACCACAATTATGGTAAGATACAATTGCGAAGTGATACGTATATCTATTATGATTTTTATTTAAATTCATCTTATACTTGACGTGGGGATGTTAAATGATGCAGCATTGGGAGTCTGGGGGTGGGTAACTCACGAGCATGCGTATCAAACGTGACGGTGACCAATTCGGTGATAAGAAATTCCGATAATGGTGTAAGAATCAAGACATGGCAAGGAGGATACGGGTCGGTATCTAAAGTGACATTCGACAACATACACATGGTAAACGTGCGTAACCCCATCATAATCGACCAATACTATTGCCTTACCAAGAATTGCACCAACCAGACCAGTGCTGTTTCCATCTCCAACATATGGTACACCAACATCAAGGGCACCTACGACATTAGGAGCCCTCCGGTGCACTTCGCGTGCAGCGATTCCGTACCTTGCACCGACCTCGTCCTATCGGAAGTCCAGCTGCTCCCGGCCCAAGGCCAGAAGGTGGAGGACCCTTTCTGTTGGAAGGCCTACGGCTCCATGCATTCCGCGATACCCCCACTTTCTTGCTTGTTGGATGGTAGCCCTCGATTCATGGGACAAGCCACCAATGATTCTTGTTGAGCAGATGAGATCGGCCTCAATTATGAGTGGTGCGTGTATTTTGTAAATGTAATTAATTATAACAACATCAATATACGACCCCAGCAGTCTTACATTTCCATGCATTTCACCTTTTACCCATGCATGGATAGCCAAAGTTTTTTTTTTTTGGCAAGTAAATTTTCATTATCAAAAATAATATTTACAAATAGAACCGGGAACCAAAAAAGAAATTGGAAAACAATTATTCCGTGGCTTTAAAACAAGTAAGTAGTAACTGACTGTACACCCTCAAAGAGAAGGCAACTCTTACGTAGCCGGGACCGAACTAAGGCCATGCGGAAACTAAGACAATTGGGCCCTTACCAACAAATAACAACAATAATGATTATGAAATTCTACCTTTTGAGAGCATTTTGAAGTAAGCGGTAAGAGCCCCCCCTCCATATTTGAAAAGATCCCACTTGAATAATTGTTTATTAGGAGGAAAGTTCTATTAGCCTATTCTCATCACTCTAATACGATATCATTAGTTTCTTTATGGTCCAGCCGAACTATGATTGCGCATCTATCTTTCTACGTTACTTAGTTTTTGCCATTTATTACATAAAGAAACTACATTTTGTTATTGGAAGTTAAATACATATTTGGTTATAAGAGATTCATTACTTTATATTAATGAACTTCGTAGAGAATGACTAAATGGAGTTAACATTAATCTTACGATTACAAGGAAGAAGTTGTATTTTCTTGTCCGACTATCATTTTTGGTGGGCAAGAAAGCTCATCTCATTTTTAAGGCATAAGGCCCAAATAAATTACTGTATTTATTAAAAAAGTTTAAATACATTCTTCTATTTCAAAGTGGCTCAAATAAGACCATGTACTTTTCAAAATGTGCGGAATAACACTTCGAGTGTATTTTTTAGTTATCGATGATACGTAATTAGTTAACGTGACATCTTTGTCATTTAAAATTTGACACATCATCTTATGTTATTTTAGAAGATAGTTGATAACAATAAAAATTAGAGAAGACGTACACTGAAGAGAAGGGAAGACGAAGACGAAGACAATTAAAAATTAGAGAGCGAATCTTATGTTGCCAAAATCTGAATTTGCAAGAAGAGAAGAAGATTCGTTATGCACATGTGTTGCCGTCGTTCCACAACTATTGGGAGAGAAGAGACTACAATCCAAATTCGTCGTCCCCTTCCTTGTCACCCCAGCTCGAAAAAGTAAATGCTAGAATACTCAATTGGCTTATTGATTTGTTGAACTTATTGCAAATTTGACCCATGAACTGTTTGCCATCGCATCGTACACCATTCTATCGTTTAATCTGTTTTCAAGTTCTTTGTGAAATTGTCCAATGGTTGTGTTATGTTCTTGGGGTTGAGGACAGTATATTCTATTTGCTCGGAAACAGCTATGCAATAGTGCACTGAGACTTTTTTAAACTTATTGTATGTGTTTCTACCAATGCTACTTGTCCCAAATCTATCCCTATGTTTGCTACTGTTTCGGATTTATCAAATGTGCTATTTTTTTTATTGATTTTTAATTTTTTTAGAAATGACAAATATTTTTCTATTATTCAACTACAGCGATATCCTATTAATTGAATCACCCAAAATTTATGTTAATGGCACTTTAAAAAAGTTCGTGATAAATTTAGATACTTTTACGATGCCTAATTTTTATGGAACAGTTTTGTCGCTTTGAAGTAGATGGATTTATTTTAAATTTTTGAACAATTATCAGGCTTATTTGGCCTTTATTCCCATTTTTAATAATATTACGAGGACAAACAAAATTGAGACGAACATGATATTGTTTGAACATGAACATACACTCGATCAGAACTGCTGCCTCGTCGGTACGTGTGAACCCGTATGATTGTGTGTTGATTATTACGAAAATTGTCATAATTATATAAAACCAAAATCAGCGGCTGCCTAATCACCATCAAATCATATGGATGGATTAGGTTACCTAATAAAATTATTTCAAATCGTACGCTAATAAAAAAAATAATTTTTTGACATATTATATTTTTCAATATTGATATTTCGAATATATTAATATTAATATATTTTTATGTCGATCTTATAGTCTAATCTCCTAAAACTTTGGTCTCGCCAATAACTCTTAAAAAATCAAAATAGTTTCATCCAAATTTTTAAGGGAAAAGAATCTTTAAGTACCTTGTGGTTTGCAAAAAAATCACTTTAGTACCCTGTGGTAAAGAACCCTTAATTCGAGTCATACCTCACCAATTTTCTATCACTTTGGTCCCAAATTACGATACTGCCCCTCCTTAAATCAGAACATAACCAAACCTAATTCAACCGGACCGGACCTATATTCAATTTAACCCAATGGGGCGTAGAAAATAAAATATGACTCTGATTGAGCTGAAATTTTACAATAAGTATCCTAAAAATACATACGAATTACAGAAAAAATTTCAAGAATTTTAGAGGCCCGGAAGTATTTTTTTTATTTTTCAAAACGCTACAATTTCGTAAAATCACATAAAATAGAAAATACATTCAATTGAGTTGAAACTTGTCCTAAGAATAAATTTTAGTTCCTACATTTATTGGAGGTTCTTAAGGTTTCATGGGACAAGTTTCAACTCAATTGGATGTATTTTCTATTTTATACAATTTTACGAAGTTTTAGCACTTCGAAAAATAAAAGAAATACTTTTGTGCCTCTAAAATTCCTAAAATGTATTTCTTAAATCATATATTTTTAGGATTCTTCCCAATGGGACAAGTTTCAACTTAATTGGATCTATTTTCTATTTTATATGATTTTATGAAGTTTCAGCACTTTGAAAAAAAAAAATTACTTTCGGGCCTCTAAAATTTTTGAAATTTTTTTCGTATGTCCTACTTATTTTTAGAATTCTTCTTGTAAAATTTCAGCTCAATCCGAATCATATTTTATTTTCTACGCTCCATTGGGTTAAATTGAATATGAGTTCGGTCTGGTTGAATTGGGTTTGGTTAGGTTCTGATTCAGGGAGGGGCAATATCGTAATTTTGGGACCAAAGTGATGGAAAATTGGTGAGGTATGACTCGAATTAAGGGTTCTTTACCACAGGGTACTAAAGTGATTTTTTTGCAAACCACATGGTACTTAAAGATTCTTTTCCCAATTTTTAAAGTCATCTCCTCGCGGCCATCTTCCTCACCGCCCTCACGGCTCCTGCAGCGGAGTTGGTCGTAGTCTGGCTTCATCTCCCGACTCCACTGCCCGTCCCATTGCTTGAAGAAAGTTCGAAAAATGTCCCTCCACGACGGAAGGAAGTTATCAACAAATAGAGATGTCGAAACCACCATCGAAAAAAGTCGAGTCCCACCGCCACCCCCAACCTCCCCGCCGACAGAAGGTGGAAGGGTGACAGTGGGACAAGAGGCTTGAAGACGGAAGAGGACAGAAACGATCGGAGGTTAGGAATTAAAATTGTGCTCATAGAGTCCAACCATGTCACAATTTTTTAATAAGTTTGTTTTTTTATTTTAACGAAACTATCTTTTAATTTCACGTGTATTTTATATACATTGACATGTATTTTTTTTTTTGCAAAAATGAAAAAAATTACCTAAAAAATATAAGACAAATGTTATTATTGACATAGAAAAAAAATACCAATATAACACATTATTAATGTTGAAAAACAAAATATGTCAATATGACCTTTTATTTTAGAATCTAAGATCTTTTTCACCTAAAAAATTCATGAAAAAAGTTTATACATCTTAATATTGATATACAATGTCAATATAACTCCTCACGATCTCAGATTTTTTAACCTAAAAAAATCATTAAAAAATTTACAGGCGTGTCAAAGATAAAACATGTCAATATTAAAGAACACAGCATTCAAACAAAGTCCACTATTCATTTGTACTGTTTGGGATTAATTTTTAGGACAATCCATCCTCTCAAATAACGCCACTAATTTATCATAAAAAAAAATAACGCCACTAATTACCCTCAGAAAACCTCCAATACAACACTAATTACCCTAAAAAAATTCAAACACAAACTAATATAATCTCCCCAATTGTTACTAATTACACTCAACTTGTAAGATTGTAGGACAAAAACATCAACTCCATCTTCATGGTGTTATTATTAGTGTTTTGTATGTGTGACATTGTTTTCCTTGCAGAGGGAATACCCACAGATTTCTTTGAAGAATTGACTGCAACGGTTGAGCAATAAGTAAAATTAGAAATTAACATAGGGAAAAGTGAAATATCATAAAAACAAAATGCAAGTCCCTGTCCTAAAATTTACCAGTTCCTAGACCCAAGTGAGCAACTTGCTGCGACCCATGTCTCTGTTGATCGCACGCGCACCGCAGTCCTTCTTCTACTCCTCCAAGTCTCCTCCAAGTCTCTGGTCCTCTCCCCGAGGCTTCCCGGTGAGTTTGGTCTCAAATCTAATGTAAAGGAATCGTCTTTTCTTCATGTCTGTTGAGTAAAAGTTGCGAGCTTGAACTGTGGTTTAGCAGGCGAAGGCCCTTCTCCGTCGGGTGGAAGATCAAGATGGGAGCTTTATCGCTCCCAGCTCCTGCATGTCCACCAAGATCGCGCCTTTTGTGGCCAGAGCCTCCATCAGCCACCGACCCCTTCTTACAAATGGTCAGTTTGGTTTGGTCAACTCTTTGACAAATTAGCTTTCTTTCACTTTTAAGCCCCTCCACCAATGAAAATGAGATTTTAGGAGTCCGATTGACATCCTTGCAAGGCAGTTTCAGAGCCCGTGGATGTTGTGGTTTTGAGTGTTGTTTGATCAATAATTCTAATTGGTAGACGGCCCGGCCTGAAGTAATTTGATGGAAATTCTATTTGTGATTCGGATACGTTTTGCTGCAGCTATCGATGGTCGTAAAGGGCCTTCTCTGTGCATTGCTGTCATTGGTGCCACTGGAGAGTTGGCTAGGGCAAAGATTTTCCCAGCCCTGTTCGCTTTGTATTACAGCGGCTTTCTGCCTGAGGTTCTTATCTGAGTTTTCTTTTTATTTCCATTGTAGTGCTGTTTCAGTAGGTATTGTTATTTGGACTGACTTCAACTACAGCAGCCTGTCCATTTGGTCGGACTTGGACCATTTCAATTGCATATCTCAAATTTCGCCCTTTGATCTTTCCGATTCTTGGGTTGCAGGATGTTGGCATTTTTGGCTACTCAAGAAAGGATATTACTGATGAGGACCTGAGATCAATCATAGCTTCAAATTTGACTTGCCGGGTTGATCACCGGTATGACTTAACCTACTACCTTATGACTTCTCTCTCTGCTTCTACTGGCCATCATCATTGATGTGGTTTTGTAGTCATCGGTGTTGATAGGTAGTTCGCAATGAGCTTGCAACATTGTCATAGGAGAAGCATGCACATCTGAGACTTTGGTTTATTTTCTTACTTCACTACTTACTTTCTCATGCCTTTGACATAGACACTTCACATGAATAAGTGAAGCATTTTTTTTCCGGAACAGCTCGTCACTTTCTGTCAAAGCACCTAATTTGATCGAAGATTGAGCAACTGCCATTGCCTTACTTTCAACTAAGCAAGTCCATTAAGTCCCTACATGTGTGGAATTGTTCCAGGGAGAACTGTGGGGACAAAATGGATGCTTTTCTTGGTAGGACGCATTATCTCAATGGAGGTTCTGACAACAAAGAAGGGATGTTAAGGCTGCATGCAAAGATGGAGCAGATTGAGGTATAGTTAAGTAGTTAAATCACTGGCATGCAGTTTACAATTTTAGTTCTTTTGCCTATTGCGGTTCTTATATGGTTAGGAGGTCTCCATTCCATATTGACTACGCAATTTTCAGATCTCCTGTTGATAATTAATTTGGTATCAGCTTGCCAATTGCAGGGAGCATCTGAAGCAAACAGAATCTTCTACCTTTCCGTGCCACAAGAAGCTCTTCTCGACGTTGCTTCTGCTCTGGCTGACAACGCCCAGACAACCAAGGGCTGGAACCGTGTTATAATTGAAAAACCATTTGGGTTTGATGCAGCTTCTTCTCTCCAGTTGACCAAGTCTCTTCTCTCAAAGTTCGATGAAAATCAACTATACAGGTTCTCAACAATAACTTCTTTTGGATGTTCTCGATGAACTACAGAAATTGCAGAGATTCGTTAGCTTTCTCTTATGGTGCTTTAATTTTGTAGAAATCTGCTTGAGCTTACTTGCTTTTTGGCAACTGAAACCATTTCAGGATAGATCATCTTCTGGGGAGAAACCTCATTGAGAACCTTACTGTATTGAGGTTTTCAAATTTAGTTTTCGAACCATTGTGGAGCAGAACCTACATAAAAAATATACAGGTCGGTATTTTCTTTACTTCTAATTTAATCAGTTTTCGTCTTCAAGTCCGATATTGTAAATGTTGCTATTGTCTCGAGCAATGGTCTTTTTTTTCTTTCAGGTCATTTTATCTGAAGATTTCTTCACACAATCGGGAAAGTAAGTCTAGCATGTGATCTTCTAGGTGAATCTTGTTACCGCTAGTTCTCGGCTATGATGTTGACCGAATTCTCTTAATGACTTAAAGGTATTTTGATGGTTATGGCATTATTCGAGATGTAGTGCATACTCATATTCTTCAGACAATTGCGCTGCTTGCCATGGAGCCACCTATAAGTCTTGAAGGTGAAGACATCCGAAATGAGAAGGTATTTGGCTTATTGCAACGATGTTTGTTGCCTTCGCTGAAAATCTCGAAATTAATGGGAGCATTGGGAGACTTCTTTGCAGGCCAAACTTCTTAGATCTATTCGTAAGTTAGATCCTGCTGATGTCATCCTTGGCCAATACAAAGCTACTTCAGGAGAAATAGTTGATGTAAATGCGAACAACCTAACTCCAACATATTTCGCTGCTGCTTTATACATTGACAATGCACGTTGGGACGGTGTTCCCATTCTGATAAAAACGGGCTTGGGTCTCATCAAACATAGGTAACTACTTCCATTCTCAAATGTTGTTCAGTATAGCGGCTAATTAAAGTCTGTTTCATGTTTTTGTAGTTCTCTAATTATTGAAGGGATGTTAAAGGGTTTTTTCTGTAGATATATTATAGTTTCACCACTTTCCCCTTACAAATTGACTTGGTTCTTTTCTACTTTGTAAGGCACAATTTAACATAATCTGTCGTCACATTTTAAAACGTTTGAGTCAGACCTTCACAAATACCCTTTCGTTTTAAGATTCTGCATATACGAATTTTTGACAAAGATTATCTTTTGTGATGCAGAGTGGAAATACGAATCCAATTCCGCCATGTGCCCGGAAATTTGTATCGTGAGCGCATAGGACATAACATTGACATGGCCACAAATGAGCTCATCCTGAGAGATGTGCCTGAAGAAGCTATCCTGGTCAAGATAAACAACAAGATTCCAGGACTAGGTTTGCAGTTGGATGCTTCAGAACTCAACCTGCTCTACAAGGACAAGTAAGTAGTCGAGCTTTTGGATTTGGTCTAGGAACCTTTCATAGCCTATAAGGGGTGGCATGAAGATGTGGCTCACATGTGGCTGGTATTATTTATCGTCGTTATTTAACATAGGTATAATACGGAAGTGCCAGATTCATACGAGCAACTTTTACTGGATGTGGTTGACGGGGACAACCATCTGTTCATGAGAAGCGACGAGGTTGCTGCAGCGTGGAGCATCTTGTCTCCTATCCTGGATGAGATAGAGAAGAAGCATATAGCATCAGAGCTATACGAATTGGGAGGTAGAGGTCCAGTTGGAGCATTCTATCTTTGGGCAAAACACGGGGTTCGGTGGGCAGAAGAATGAACAAACTTTTTTTTATGTCAAAAAAGGTTTTCTTCCTCCTTTTATGGAGCGTCTTTGTCTTCGTTTCGTTTCCGTGTGTGTTCATCTATTTGATGTACTGCTAACTGCTCAGTTCATCTGTCACCAGGATCATCCGGCGGCCCGACTAGCGAGGAAGGAAGAGGCGCTGGAGAATGGCAGAGGCAGCTGGTTAGAGTCCTTGTCGGCGCAAGATCATTCTGGACCGAGTTACTTGGTACTATCATGTCCCATATACTGCAGGAACCAAATGCCAGTTCTCAGTAACTCGAGTTCTCCTCTCTGGTTAACTTTTTTGTGTTTTCATGTTGTACTTGTTGCTTCAAACCAACCAATCCACCAGACAGACAACCCTCGTGCTGGGGATCGTCCTTTGTATACGATCTGTCTGTCTCTGTCTGAATGCATGAATTAAAAAGGGGTAATAATTAAAGGTCTATATTCGTAGCAGAGAGAGTATAGTATTGCTCTAGTGATTTTGGACTTTGTCTAAAACGACCGTTTCACCTTCAACGAAAACAAATGTGTCCCATATGCTTTGGCACTTTAACTTGCGGGAGCACGTAACATGTCGGAGACCACCTTCCTCGGTTGGTCCGCGGCCGGACAGTCGAAAGCCAATCTAATGTTTTATATATATCTTAGAGCTGAAGGCATCACATCTGACATCTCTTATGTTCACATGATGATGATGATGATGTATTATTATTATTATAATAATAATTATTATTAATCAATTAATTATTATTGTTGTTATGGGGTCATGACATGACGAGCCCTCATCATGTCATTTGCATGCGTCATCCGCTGTTACGTTTTCCCTTGACGGTTCCCAGGCAATATCTTCTCTCTCTCTCTGTTATAAAAAAAAAAACTTGATTCGATATTTTTTTAGGGTATCATTTCAATCATTCTAACCACTCACTCGTAACAACTATTATTCCCTCACTCTCAATCAACTTCCACTTATTTAATATCTCTACTTTTGGGTTCTTAAGAGGGGACATTTTTCCAATAACTCTAAATCTCCTTGGTTTTCAGAAACTGTTCTAAAAAATGAATCATATTCTATAAACCTTTAATTCTCATACTTCTCTCTCTGGAAGCTTAAGTAATTATCCAACATATTCCAATTTTCAAGTCGAAACGGACATAGACGTTACTATTAACTAAGAATTTAACTGATCCATCTAAACTCAACTATTTGTCAATTGAGACTGGTTATAACAAATTTGGATTTTGTGTCGTGGGGCTGCTGTAGTCGTCTCCAAGTCAACATATTTTTGTTCTCCCAAAAGTCTCTATATATTATTCTTCTTTTTTGAAGGTAGTCTCTATATTATTACTTGGTCAGCTATAATGGATACATATGCCTCGGTCCATACATAAATCATATGCCCGGCTGGCTCGCTGGCTGGTCATTTTATAAGTCTACATTACATCTTTGCTTGGTACAGTAGCGTGTAGTTGCATCGTACAACATATATATATATAACCTAAAGTTGTTCTGCATCATTTTCATATCCAAATAAATCAGCTGATAATATGGCTGCGTGGAGAGAATGAGGTTTCATGTAGAGAGAATATTGATGATGGAGGGTGCACCGAGGAAGAGGAAGATGGACGACAGCAACAACGGTGAAGGGCAGAGAAGAAGAGAAGAGAACCAGCACCAGCAACACGGCACACAAGCACAGGAAGACGATGCCGAAGATGAAGAGGAGAAGATAGAGAAGTTCTTTGCTCTGATTAGAAGCACGAGGGACATGCGCGATCGCATCAGGCGATCGCAAGCCTCCACGGATCAGCTACCAGATCAGAGAACTGTTGAACATAGTCAAGTTACGACTGGTTGGAATCCATCTTTCCAACCGCAAGATTTCATGGCGAGGGAGGCCGCTGCACCTCCCGCTACCAGAAGGCGAGAAGGTGGCGGGGGTACCGGTGGTGTAGGCAATCAAGCTGGAAACGGCAATGAAAAAGATGAAGGTGGCTGTGGGGGTCTGGACCTTAATCTCTCTCTGTAGAACGTTCTTTCATATGTATTATTAATCGTTAATCATCACTCTTCTTGATGATATTGTCAAGTGTACGTCATTCTGAACTGCTAGTGGCATTGTCCTATTTCTTTCATGAACTGTTGTTGCTGTAGTAGTAGTCTCCTCCAATCCGGAGCATTGGAAGTGAAACGAAAAATGATAATAAAGTAATCACATTGTTATTGCCACGCGACAATAAATCATGGCGTTTGGGTGAAAGTGGGCCATGAAATCATATCACGTTGGATATTAATTATCCACCATATCAGCATCAACTAAGATTGTAATAAACACCCCAATCACTTTGGCAGTTGCTGGTCTAAATTTGAAGAAGACTTCGCTATACAACCCCCCGCAGTCTGGTAGTGTGGTCAACAGACATGATTTTAAATTTTTAATCCTTTAATTAGATAGAAGATGAGTGTGTTGAGTTAAAGTACCTATATGGAAGTTGTCAAGGAGCAACACAAAGTTAAATTGATATCTTTCTCAAAAAAAAAAAAGTTAAATTGATAACATTAAAATAGTTAGCTTTTTGTTGTTGTAAAAAAAAAGTACATCAAAGACACTCCCTGACTGCTGAGAAGGCAGCCTTTACATAACCCTAGTTAACTTGATAGTTAAATTTCAATCCAAGTTAAGAAAAGTTTCCCCCAATCCATTCCCTTTCTATAATTTCATATCCAATAAAAAACATAAGCTATTTTGAACAACATCATCCAACTTCTATCATGGCAGATTTATCAGCCATAAACATTCTGTACAAAATTTCTAAGCCCTGCAATTTTATTGCTAGTCTTCTCACTGCATCACCAGTAGTCCTTGCAAGAACACGATCCGTCTTTGAAACGATGGAATCTATTAGCATCACGCAAAATAATCTCTCTCCCAGTTACTTTAGCGATCAATTTGATTGCCGAATGGCAATCTCCGCAAACTCGGAGATTTTTCATGACCCTGATTGGCATTCCTTCGGGCACTTTCAAGAGGCCATATGCCACCGCCAATTTCTCACTGTGATATCTTAAGCAGTGCACCTTCTCTTCCTCTTCCACATCATGCAGGACAAAGCTCCCATCGGGACAGTATCCGACATCCTTGAGCAATCCACTTAATTTCTCCATCATCTTTAATATCATAGCATGTTCCAGATGGCCCGTACAGTCACCCCCAGTGAACATATGCACCTTCTTCTCTACTTCTATCCAGCTACAACCAGGTGACTTTCTGATGTTCTTGGCTGTCATGATCGTTCTTATCTCCGCAACATCTCGCCATTTACCTTTGGAGGCATAGATATTTGACAGCAGAACATAAGGTCCAGCATTCTCTGGCTCAAGCTGCACAAGCTTCTTTGCTGCAAGTTCAGCCAAGTCCAACTTCATGTGGGTTCGACAGGCACCCAACAGAGCTCCCCAAACTTTGCCGTCTGCTTGCACTGTCATATTCTCGATCAGATCCAATGCCTCGTCAAGTCTCCCAGCCCGGCCGAGGAGATCAACCGTGCAAGCATAGTGCTCCGTTCTTGGATCCACTGAATATTTAGATTTCATTGATTCAAAGATCTCAATCCCTTCATTAACCTTCCCAGTGTGACTGCATGCTGCAAGAACTCCGATAAAGGTCACTTCATCTGGCGCGACCCCTGAACCGAACATCTCGCTGAAAATGTTTAAAGCCTCCTCACCTAGACCATGCTGTGCATAGCCTGTAATCATAGAATTCCACATGACAACGTCCTTGGTTGGGAACATATCAAACACCCTTTTTCCCTTGACAAGATCCCCACATCTGATGTACATGGAGATCAAAACCGAGGAAATATAGATGTCCAAGTCAAACTGGTACCTCACCAAGTGTGCATGAACCTGTTTACCATGATCTAGGCTTGCCAGGCTACCACAGATGGACAGAATACTGATCAAAGAAGGGAAATGTGGCATAACTCCATCTCTCACCATCAACCTAAACAAGTTAAGGGCTTCCAGTTCAACCCCGTTCCTCTCATAGACCTTGATCATTGCACTCAATGTCCTATCATCCCTCTCGTGCATCTCATCAAAAACTGACCTGGCTTTCTTGACTTCTCCATTCTTTCCATACCCCACAATCATCTCGTTATTAGCAACAATAGGCTTGATGGGCATCGATTCAAAAATTTGAGCCGCCTCCTCAATCCTGCCACACCGAGCATACCCTGTCAACATGGCAGTCCAAGTAACCTCATTCTTCCATGGAGCCACCTCAAAAAGCTTCCTCCCCAAGTCAACCTTGCCGTTCATGGCATACCCGCTTATCATAGTCGTCCAAGCAACGACATTCCGCTTTGGCATCTCATCAAAAATAAGCCGAGCCTCGGTCAATCTCCCGACCGAGCACAACCCATCAAGCATGTTGGTCCTAGCGACAACATCCTTCACGGGCATCATATCGAACAACCTCTTAGCCTCCTCAACTCTGCCATCCTCGATGAGGCCCCACTCGATCACCGTCCAAGAGACCACATTCCTCTCAGGCATCTCCCAGAAGAGCCTCTCCGCCTCATCCAGCATCCCCTCCTGCGCGTACCCTTTGACCATCGCGGTCCATGACACCACATTCCTGTGGGGCATTTGATCAAACACTTCCCTTGCCTCAGCGACCATCCCATTGTCGACGTAGCCGGATAGCAGCCCGTTCCAAGACACGACGTTCCTCTCGGGCATTGTGTCGAACAGCTTCCGGGCCTCGACAGGCTGCTTGCTTTGGAGGTAACCCGAAACGATGGCGTTCCAGGAGACGACGTTCTTGTTGGGCAAGTCGTCGAACAGCTTCCTGGCGACATCGAGAAGGCCGAGGCGGACGAAGTGAGTGATCTGGGAGTTGGCGGAAACCAAGCTGCTGTGGTATCGACGTCCAAGCAGCAGCATCCACCTCATCCCAATTTCAGACACAACAATTGGACTTGAAAAGCTTATAAACGTAAATAAACAAAGATACTCATTACCTTAAAGTTTCCAAAGATTTTACTCAAAAAAAAATAATAAAGTTTCCAAAGATCACTAGTATTATGTTGTTACAAAAAATATTACATTCTAAAAATATATAAAATGTACAATTTTATAAGCGTGAATGATTGATTCATTTATACATTAAATAACTCTACGGAGAAGGGAGAAGTCCCATTGTTTAAACTTTGGAAAAAATATTATATTAAAAAAATATAAATTATACAATTTTGCGAACATAGATGATTTATTTAAAAATTAGAAAACACTAATGAATAATGAGAAGGGAGAAGTCCCATTATTTAAGCTTAGTGTGATAGTCTCCAAGTTGGGCAGTTGGCATACGTTTCGGCTCTTGGCTTGAATGGATCTCATTTGGGCCAAACGTTTGGCCTATATTACGAATTGTGGGCCAGAAAATGTGGGCCTCCATCAATATTAGAAAAGAAGTAGAATCTATTAATATTGCTACTACTCCCAAAGTATTGATAACTATAAATTACTTTATTACAACTATTTTTGTCCTGTTGGTCACCTCAAAATCAAATTAGTCGATTTGACAGGTTACCTCAATTGCAGTAATTACTAAAAATAACTGAAAAATTGCAGTAATTGGATGGTCTGCTCTCACGTATCATTTGGAGCATTTTTATACATCATATTTCGATCGATAGAGTGAGCACCGAAAGGTAGCTGGGAAGAATTCCATAGTCCAACCAATCAGGAGTAGTTAGAACCAATTACATGTTTTCAAGTCAACCATGGAAGAGAGAAGAGTTGGACCGAAGAAGCTACTCAGCTCAACTTTCCTTGAGAAAACTGGACCCTCTTGATTTGTCCCACATATACACTTGACAGTTGTTGGAACATAGTTAAAGATAAATGAGTCTCACGAGCCGATACATATGCTATGACCGAAGAAGATTCGTTGTCGTCGTCGTCATCGTCAGTTGTTACAGAAGAAATCAAACTTGGTTGGAGGTGACGAGTAACCGCTGGACAGTACCTTTGAAGCTACAATGGAGTTGGCTGCTTCGGTGTAATGGATACCATCCCAGTTCACAAACTGCGACCCTTCGTCACAGACCTGGCAGCCTGGCTGACCACATGTCGCCCTGATATCGTAGTTATAAGGAGGCCCTCCTGAGCCGCAGCACGCCATTAACGGACTTTTCAAACCTGGATCGCATCCAAACATTTACTGGTTAGCGCAACCCATCATCATCCACTTCATTTTAGCAAGTGATTTATCAAAAAGGAGAAGACGCATTTTATTCAGCAAGTAAATGACTAATTCATATCAAACTGGATAGATATACTCGCCAACAAAGCTTACAAAATCATTACACGTCACAAGAGTTTCAACATACCATATCTGGAAGAATTGGCGATGAGATCGTATTTGATAGAATATATGTCGACATACACTATCAAAGAACCGGAGAGCTCGGATCTCATCTTCTGGCACAAACGGAGGAGGCCTTGGTTAAATATTTTTGCTGCCGCGTTGTAACTTTGAATGCATCCTCTTTCATCTAGATCCTTCTTCTGAACAAGAGTAAGCTTCTGAGGAAGACAGCCTAATGGTCCCGTGTTGTGAACCCAAAAGTTTCTGCCTCCTTGATCATATAAAACCTATTACAATGCAAATGAAGTAGATGTTACTTGCTGTTATTATTAAAGAATACGTCAATTAACAAATGGCTACCAACCTTGATCGCATTCTCAATCTCTGCGACAAAGGAAGGTATCTTCTTGACAACTTGTGCATAGGTTAGGTTGAGTTTGGAGAATGAATCAGCAATATCATTCTGCCCAATGTCGATCAAATAAAGTGCACTCCTGAACCCTCCTTCGCCAATCGCACTTTGTGAACCTAAGAATCTATCACCCAGAATCACTCATCCAATTCCAAGCCATACTGCAGACTTTCGGATCTTTGGTTACGAAAGCCAAAGCATGTATGAACAAATGGCCGGAAGAGAGACAGAAAACGGTTACCAGCATTGGCAAGTTCGAGCATGCGAGCTTTGAAGTGGAGGAACTGCATTACTTGGATGTTCAAAGAGAAGGGGACATACTTGGGCAAGGTTGACGACCCCACAATCGCAAAGTTTGCACCGTTACTGAACTTGGACTCTGCCAACGAGTCCAGATACGGGCTTAGGAGACTTGCATTCAAGCTCTGACCTGCACGAATCATGTACGCTTTGGACTACTTTCCCATAATCATGTATATTGACACAAGCAAAATGCATGGTGACAATGAAACTATACTAACCATGGCATGATTAGACAGACATCCATGTGTTCCATTGTACATCAACTCAATTTAATTAGTCAAATAAGAAAGTAAAGATACGAAGCGCGCGCACACACACGTGCGCGAATGTTGTGACGAACAGGACATAACTCTGGGATTTTTTTATTAAATGAGCTGCGATTAACATTATGATCCGGCGGCATCTTTTTCTGCTGTAAAAGTACACATCACATGGACTCTTAACTTTAACTTAAATATCATTTGTTGCATTATCAAAACCACAAATGAGATAGCCGGCCAGCTCTACCACATATGTCTCTTGTTGTCTTTCTCATACACACAACAAACTCACAATTTAGCTACTGGGCTAATTTCCCTGAGCGCGATCTTTTATTGCTCCCAATTAACATTGCTTTTTCCTTTGAAAAACAAAGAAAAAATTGAATTATGCGGCTGTGCCACTTCCAAATTCTCTAAGTTGGAGATAAAATAATGACCCAAATGAAAGGCAAACCACACCACCTTTGTAGTGTACCCAATTGTTAAATCGAAAGGGAGGGTGAGCGATGATCCCGATGCCCAAAAAGTTAAAAAGATTCGACTCACGGGTCATCATACATATTATGGCCAGCCCCTTGGTAATAATGTACACCGTTTCCATTACAATAATTATTTGTTATCATACACAATACTGACTAATTCAATATAATTCTAGGCTGAATTTTTTTTTACGAGGAGTAATTGTTAAATTCGGTAACTTGAAATTAGTACGTAATTGTGAAGCATACCGCAGGATTTAAAACTTAATATATAAACCTATGAGTTAATTTATTAACCGCTAATTTATGCGTTAACTTAAGAGAGTCTAAATCTCGGACATGAACCACTCGGGATGTCCAACTACCAGTGGTTAAAGTGCTGAAGTTTCGAGATTAAGAGGGTCTCGAGTTCAAACTGTCTTCTAAACACACACGTGTTACATTGCTAAGTAAGTAGAACGTGAAGCGAAAGAAGGAGAGGCAAACATACAGAGGAAGTCGAGGAGGAGGCGGCCGTCGGAGAGTCGGCCGGTGGAGCGGCGAAAGAAGAGGCGGCCGTTGGGGAGGTTCACAGGGAACCCGAGACCGGCCACGAGTCCCCCAGTGTCGGAGTTGGAGTCTCCGAAGTTGAACATAACCGGCGTTGAGCATGGCCCACCGCTCCCCCCTATAACCATAACCGTCCATATCGCTAGGAGACCGATCGCCCGCCCGTTGGGACCCACCATCCCTATCCTCATTCCCATAATTGATGAGAGACTGACTATTTAGTGTGTGTTATTAAGTGAGTGAGACACAGACACAGAGAGTGATGGGAGGTTGGCGTGTGAAAGAGACAGACAGAGCTACGATCAATAAATATGGATTGATCCGAATTCAACACCGCCACGTGTCCAATGGGACCCACTTGCTTTATTATTAAGATTCTGCTACTGAGCGTAGGGGTGAGCAAAAAATCCATTATCCATAATCCAAATCCGATATCTAAATTTTTTTATGGATTCAGACTCGGATAATTTTATGTTCGGATTTGGATTCAGATAATCCAAAAAAATTATTTTGGATTTAGATTCGGATACGGATTTAAAAAAAATAATTTGGATTATCCAAATATCCAAAATATCTAAAACATATATAATAAATTATAGGATTAAAAGTGTGTGTTTCTATTGGGTTTGGGCCAATTCTTTAGAAATTGAAAAATAAATTAAAAAGCCTATTACTTTTATTAAAAGGCCACGACTTTATGAGTTTTTAAGTATGAATTTTTTTATTTTTATAAAAATTTTGATTTTCACGGTTGTTAGTTTGAGATATCATGAATGTTTGGATTTTATTATTTTATTTCGCAAAGTACTATTATGTTTGTTTATTACAGGTTTGTGTGAATTTTACGTTTGTTTATTACCTATATATGTTTGTTAAAAATTCGGAAAATCGGATTATTTGAATCCGTATCCAAAATAATTTTGGATTTGGAATTTCGGATAATTTTTTAATTGGATTGGGATTCGGATCAAAAAATAGTAATTTTGGAAATTTCGGATAATACAAATTTCGGATAATTCGGATTCGGATAATCCAAATGCTCACCCCTAGCTGAGCGCTTTAGATGCCTACGAGCCCAGTTGGTCTTCTGAACAAGAATGGGCTTCTTCCTTCGCATACGGGCCTAGATGACTTCTTTTTTATTTTTTGATAAGTTTAATTCTATTAATAGAAGATAATTACATACTAAGTATTTTGAAATCTATTTATAGAATATAATTCTATTCAAAACTTTTTGTATGATGCTAAATTGTCCAAAATGTAGCTTCAAATAGAACACGCAAAATCCTTTTAATCAGACCATTTTCATCGGACAATTCACTGTCAAAGGGACATAGACAATCCCAGGCTTTAACAGTTTCAGAGCGGATTAAATCCATTCCGATGTCATTTTTAGAAAATTTAAGTTTGGTTAAAAATTGCGAATTTCTTTTGGCTTCTCAAATAGTTCTATTACAAAATTTGTTGGGTTTGTGGGTTTATTATAATTCGCATGTGGACAGTCCTAGCTGTCAGGTAACTTAGGCCTTTTTTCGTAGAAGCCCAATGGGCCATGAGGACGACAATGAGGCTGGATACCTCAAACGGGTTTCCATCGGACGTGACGGAGGTGAGAGGTTCTAGATTGTTCCGAGTCCTGATTAACTAGGAAACAACAGAATAATACAAGATATTCAAATTCTGTAGACCATAGAGCTTGCAATATTTATAAACCCTGCCCGCCTACTTGATAAATAATAATAATAATAATAATAATAATAATAATAATAATAATAATACCCTCACTCCTCGTCGGTAGTTGGTAAATAACAAGATAAGGGCATCTTCCCCTTCTAATATTATCTTGTTACATACTTCTCTCCCCCACAAAAACCCTACTTTCCCCCTTCCCTTCTCCTTTCTCGGTAAGCATCTCTTCATTCCTCCCTCCCTCCCTTCCTTTCATTTCACTCCGTTCCCTTTCTGGGTTTTGCTTATTCGGTAAATCCGACTTCTGGGTTATGCTTCACGTTTCCAACTACCTCTAAAGTTTCCGTCTTTGGTTGGTTCGTTCATGTAACTGGGTTGTTCGACCATCGTTTTTTCGTTGTCAAGCCTACAGAAGTAGGAGTCTTAATTACTGTTTCGGGGTATTTTTTTTTAAAAGAAGAGTTAGCTTTGTTTATTGATTGCATTGGTATTGACGACAGGAGAGGGTTGGCCATTTCCAATCTTCTGGTTCATGCTCTGGACTCAGAGCTACTCTTTGTTGCGGATTCTTAGATTAGGTGCCACATATGTTTGTGTTTAGGTTTCAATTGTCTGGTTCGTGCTCCGGCTATGCATGTTTAGTTTGGGGTGAAATTGAAATTGAAGTGTTTGTCTATTGATAATTCATAATTTTGCTCGAGATTTTCCTGTGTTTCTTGGTTGTGTCGGCATTAAGGAGGAAAGGGTTGGGCCATTTTCATTTGTATAGCTTACTCGTTCTATTTACACAAAACTAGTGCCTGTTTAATTGTTGAAGGTTTGAAGATTAAAAGGGGCCATCTATGTCTGAAAACATGTATGCATTTGTGCCATTATATGACTTCTTGCTGGGCCCTTTTTGAGTAATTGAAGTTGTTGACTTTTGATGGCTTTGCTTTGTATGCTTGGGGGCTCGATATTTGCTATTTTTCTGCCATGATAGTTAATTCTAGTCTTCTTTTGCCTTCAGCAATATGGCCACTTCATTCACTGCCATGTCCTCTGTTGGGACTTTGGGTGCCCCAAGCAGCCATTCTATCAACAAGCAACTCATACCCTCTTCAAACAAGCTGTCTTCTTTTGCCACTTTCCCCTCGGTAACTCGGAAACAGAATGTTGTTCTTCGGAAATCACGAGGTCTTAAAGTTTCTGCTATGGCCAAGGAACTGCACTTCAACAAGGATGGGTCCGCCATTAGAAAACTTCAGGTGGGGCAGATTTCTTTTATTTTTTTTTCTGCATATGGGGCTGTGATTTTTCTGCCTTTCCATCCTGTAGCTAAGTCAAGTTTTGCTTTTAACACGCAGGCTGGTGTGAATAAGCTAGCAGATCTAGTTGGGGTTACCCTTGGTCCCAAAGGCAGGAATGTTGTCCTCGAAAGCAAGTATGGTTCCCCAAAGATTGTGAATGATGGTGTTACTGTTGCTAAAGAGGTAAATCTTTGTCTATACAGAATCACCAGTGACTTTCCGGGCATTTCTGATTTTCGCTGTAGATATTTCTTGGACTCAGCGGCTTATTAAAGAAACACTTTCAATGCTTGTGGTGAGCCATGTTACTGACCTGCAGTTATCCCCTATCCTTTAGGTTGAATTGGAGGATCCAGTGGAGAACATTGGTGCCAAGTTGGTGCGCCAAGCTGCTGCCAAGACAAATGACTTGGCCGGTGATGGCACAACGACATCTGTTGTGCTAGCACAAGGTCTTATCGCCGAAGGTGTTAAGGTTTGTTGATGCTTATTTTATTTTCCTATGTGACAATTTGTTACGATCTACTTTATGTGTGATTGTCATGCTGATGTGGTAAACCCTTACTTAGGTCGTAGCTGCAGGTGCAAATCCTGTTCTGATCACCAGAGGCATTGAGAAAACAACCAAGGCTTTGGTGAATGAACTCAAGGCCATGTCGAAAGAGGTAACTGAAATTCTGAGAATGAGACATTAGACATTAAATTTCAGCATACCGTAATACTTTCTATCCCATGGGAAATTCTCCTCTGGAGCTGTAATTGAGCGAAACCATTGTGGAAATGCAGGTTGAAGACAGCGAACTTGCAGATGTTGCAGCTGTTAGTGCAGGGAACAACTATGAGGTTGGTAATATGATTGCTGAGGCAATGAGCAAAGTGGGTCGTAAGGGTGTGGTAACCCTTGAGGAAGGCAAGAGCGCTGAAAACAGCCTCTATGTTGTCGAGGGAATGCAATTTGACCGCGGCTATATTTCTCCTTACTTTGTCACTGACAGCGAAAAAATGTCAGTTGAATTTGAGAATTGCAAGGTGAGAAGATGGTGGTATTTCTCCATATAAATCTTCGGTGTGTCAGAGCAAGCTGGTGTAACATTTTGTGTGTGGTTGCAGATGCTTCTTGTTGACAAGAAAATAACAAACGCAAGGGACCTCATCAATGTTCTTGAAGATGCAATCAGAGGGGGATATCCTATATTGATAATTGCCGAGGACATTGAACAGGAAGCACTTGCAACACTGGTTGTGAACAAGCTCAGGGGAGCTCTTAAGATAGCAGCCCTAAAAGCTCCCGGTTTTGGAGAGAGGAAAAGCCAGTACCTTGATGACATTGCCATCTTGACTGGAGGTACGTAAGGACTCCAACTTCATTTGGTTGATTGCAAAGGTTCTAATATGATAACATCTGAAACCTTGCGTCTGCTGCACAGCCACTGTGATCAGAGAAGAGGTAGGCCTTTCCTTGGACAAAGCTGGAAAAGAGGTTTTGGGCCAGGCTGCTAAGGTCGTGCTAACAAAGGATTCCACTACCATTGTGGGTGATGGAAGCACTCAGGATGCAGTAACCAAAAGAGTTGGACTGATTAGAACTCTAATTGAGGTACATTTGAAACAAGCTATTTTCAGATCTGTATGGCGTTTGCAGCAGTTCCTCCTTCCGCTGTAAGCTACTACTTGCTTATAGCACATGATCTGTTTCTGCAGGCTGCAGAGCAGGATTACGAAAGGGAGAAACTTAATGAACGAATTGCAAAATTGTCAGGTGGTGTAGCTGTTATTCAGGTAATGTGTAAGTTCACAATACGCTGGCAATGCAGATTATTTTTTATCAATGCAGGATTTGATGTTGGAAGTTTTTGAACCATGAAGGTTGGAGCACAAACGGAGACAGAGCTTAAGGAGAAGAAGCTCAGGGTTGAAGATGCTCTTAATGCCACAAAGGTATCCTATACATGCTCCAGCTGTATCTGTTGTACGCTGTATTCAAATTCCAGAGATATGATTCGGTACCATTCCATGGGACTTTAGGCCGCTGTTGAGGAAGGTATTGTGGTTGGTGGTGGATGCACCTTGCTCAGACTAGCTTCGAAGGTGGATGCCATTAAGGAAACCCTTGCGAATGATGAAGAGAAGGTAAGAAGCAAATCAAAGTAGTGATTTATATCTGCTCGAGTTGCAATCTCTCTCTCCCCGTATTTATGCTCTCTAATTTTCTATTCTGATTGCAGGTTGGAGCAGATATTGTCAAGAGAGCATTGAGCTATCCACTTAAATTAATTGCCAAGAATGCTGGTGTAAATGGGAGTGTTGTCAGTGAGAAGGTAATATGGCGATATGCTACTTTGAAAGCTTTGTTCACATGTAGTCAATGATGAAGGGAGATTTATTCACATTTTTCTCATGTTGATTTGCCCTGCATATATATAGGTTTTGTCCAGCGACAATCCAAAGTATGGTTACAATGCGGCCACTGGGAAATATGAGGATCTAATGGCTGCAGGAATCATAGACCCTACCAAGGTGAGTCCAACCGCCTCACTCTCTTACCTTCACTTCCTGGCATGTGTTGCATGGAGTTGTTCTGAATGATTTGAGGGTGTATATATGCGCATGCAGGTGGTAAGATGTTGTTTGGAGCACGCCTCATCTGTCGCGAAAACATTCTTGATGTCCGACTGCGTGGTTGTCGAGATAAAGGAGTCCGAGCCAGTCGCTGCTGGCAACCCAATGGACAACTCAGGTTTGTAGCTGTGATTTCTCCCGGGGTGTCTCGTCAACTTGTTCATATGCAACAACTCCTAATTGCTGTTATCTTGTGGTATGTTGCCAGGTTACGGTTACTAAGGGAGAATCCTGAAATGAGGAAAGAATAGAGGTAGGAGCCGAGGCCGGACGAGGAGGAGGAGAGATTGTCTGAAAAAAAAAATTGTTAATGAGGCGTATCAATTGCAACAATTTTGAACCTCCTTGCTTCTATTTATTAGAATGATAAGTGGTGATTTTGTCAAATCTTCGTTATAATTTCCTCCTCGTTTTTTTATCACGAACAAACTTTTTTCCCGCTAATTTGTCGTGCGACCCTTTCGTAAAGGCAGTGAAGTGAACCCCTACGCTACTAAATGTCAGCTTTAGGTGATGTTCGTGGTGCAATTATATTCTTTTTCACTTAAGCTACTCATTGTCACTCTTAATAGAAATGAAATGTTTGGAATTATGAGATATTATAAAACTAATTTTATTATCAACTTTATAGGTGACGCGGAGTTGATAATAAAGAAGAAAGTATTTGCTTTTTTTTAATTGAGCTTCATTCTTGGTTCCAACTCTAAAAGTATCGTTAAATAAGTAAGTCTCATATTACAAAATTTCTACCCATTGGTTGAATATTAGCAGAGTAGGTACGGTAAATTCCATGTATTTAACCAAAACGGCATTTCTTAGAGGGGAATTAAAACGTAGGTACGTCGCCAAATGCAAAATCAATCCTTCTAGAATCTTCAGCAACTTGAGGCAAAATCTTGCACTTTTGCATGAAGGCCTTAGGCCTTAGTGGTATTAATTAGATCATCTCCCAAATCCCATTTTATACCCTACGTAGATTGGACCACATTGTGTTATGGGTTGAAGAAGCAAATTATGATACTCCCATCTCCCGTTAAGCCACCCAATTGGTATAAATTTACTTTTATGTACCCACAAATTACATAGATTAATCGGTAAAATATCAACGAATATAACAACTTTTCTACTAAATTTTACCGTTACAGAATCTTACTGAGGGTTGCGAGTGCAATTGCAACCGAGGTTAATACTCTGCAAGTATCACGAATATTAATAAAATTTACATCTTCGAAAAATTACTTAGAGAGATTGTTTCAATTAATCATAATTCTCGAACATAATTCGTGGAATTGTAATTGTATTAAAATTTGGTAGGAAGAGAAGTGCAATAATTTGGATTCCTACTTACTCCAACCTTGTTTTTGGATACGAAGTTATCCCGTGAAAAAACTTATCGTAGAATAAACATAAGCTATACACTCTAAAAGTATCGTTAAATAAGAAAGTCTCATACTACAAAATTCCTTCCTATTGGCTGATTATTGGCAGATTAGATACGCTATATACCATGTATTTAACAAAAATGACATTTCTTGATCTCCCGTTGCTCCACCCAATTTGTATAAATTTACTTTATGTAACCACAAATTACATAAATTAATCAGTAGAGTGTGAACATTAAAGTTCTCATTATGTAACAATTTTCTACTGAATTTTGCCATTTTAAAATCTTACACATGTTGCAACTACGACCGAGGTTAATGTTATGCAAGTATCACTAATATTAATAAAAATTTACATATTCAAAAAATTATATAGAGAGATTGTTTAGTTAATCATAATTCTCCGAACATGAGTCATGGAATTGCAATTGTGTTAAAGTTTGGTAAGAAGATAAGTGCAATAATTAGATTCCTACCTACACCAATCTTGTTTTCAGATACAAAGTAATCTCGTGAAAAAACTTATCGTAGAGTATACATAAGCTATACATAGCCAGTATTCTACCAAAAAAAGCTATACATAGCCAGCAACAATTAGTGTATGCACATAATCGACACAACAGATAATTAGTACAAAATAATCTCGTGAAAAAACGTATCGTAGAGTATACACAAACTATACATAGCCAGCAACAAATTAGTGTATTTATAGCTGATAAATGAGTCACAAGTAGCTTGGAGGAGCCCAAGGAGGGGGAAAATAATCAGAGACAAAGAAAGGAATTTTAATAATGGGAGGGGGAAAGAGCGATCTCATGGCATTCATGGGAATGGTTGTGATCCAATTTGTGTTCGCGGGCATGAACATAATTTCGAAGGTGGCCATGGACTCCGGATTAAAACCTTTTGTTTTCGTAGCTTATCGCCAAATTTTTGCTGCCCTTACTATAGCCCCCTTGGCTTATTTTTTTGAATGGTAGAGTACCACCTTTTGTGCTTTTTAATTATTAATAACCCATTTTTTTAGTCTATATATATACATATTTCTCAATCTCGTCGATTTGTTAATTGAAAACTTATTGAGACCCCTTTTGTTTAATTGTCTACAGGAAAACGTTACCAAGAATCACGAAGCCGGTGTTGTTCAAGATATCTATAGCTTCCCTTGTTGGGTAATAATACATGGATATCCAAATTAACCTTCCATTAACTAATATCAGTATTTGCATGTGTATGTGAAGTGAAGTAATCACTAATTACTACTAGTCATGTAATAACCAAACAATTGTCAACTGATTATTACTTGTTCAGAACATAAGTGTACAAATCCGACCGATTTGTTTTTTTTAATTGAAAAATGTACAATTTTATTAATAAAATATCTAAAGAAGATTAATATTGTTTAATCAACTGCAGGACTTCGGGGAACCAAATCCTTTACTTCACCGGACTCCAATATTCCTCCCCAACGATTGGATGTGCACTGTCTAATTTACTCCCAGCTTTTACTTTTATTCTGGCTATCCTCTTCAGGTAATAATTGTTTTAATTGTTAGAACTTGACCAAACCCTTTCATACTTGATGAGAAATATCCATATGGTACATAGCCTGAGCAATGAAACTATACATTCATTCTTCAAAAATATATGGGAAACTGATACAGGCAAGAACACTTGTCTAAGAGGGCTTCATGCGTAGCGAAGGTGGTCGGAACAGCCGTGTGCGTGGGAGGAGCAATGCTGCTGTCGTTTTACCACGGCCGCGTCATCGGCCTGGCCCATTCTGGCGTACACTGGAAATTTCTGCAGCCTTCGGACGAACGAGCAAATGGCAACCAGTCCAAAGTGGCCCTGGGAAGCTTGTTGATAATCGCTAGTTGCATCTGTTGGGCTTATTGGTTTGTACTCCAAGTAAGATGTCCGCCTGATTAGATACAACTAGAGCAAAAACTCAAATCTATTTTTTTTAAACCCTGGATTGGTTAAGGATTAATTTCAAGTGGTAGCTGATATAAAATTAATTTAGATGTATATAATTAATCGCTAGTTGCACAGCTATATCCGAGTTATTGTTTCGGCGGTCTAGTTTTTATGGTATTATTTTTATTCTATGTATAAGACGAGAAAACATAATGGTTAACGAAGAAAAATATTGATAATAAAATATTGGTTAAAAATTCTTAAATGTTAACTCAATAATATATGATGATATCATTAGATAGTATGAAATTGACTGTACAACAACTAATATAGATACAAAGTATATTTTCTATTTTTCTAAGTATATACTCGTCCAAAGTTTGAACCAAACATAATGGCTTGAAGGGCACTTATTTTCTATTACTAGATGTGTGATTAGTAAAAGTTTCATTATTAAACTTTCTTGCTTAGGAATTATCAATTAACACGCATTTAATTAGCTACCAGCTAACATATTCATTTGATTGAATTATCTTACCCCAAGTAGATCTTTGGGGCCCAATCTGTCCCAACACTAAACAACCACTCATTAGTTTTGAGAATTAATCAATTCCTAATTAGTTTTGAGAATTATAATTGTGGTTAATTTAACAGGTGAGGATAAGCAAAGAGTTCCAAGCCCCTTACACCACCACTTTGTTGATGTCTCTGATTGGGAGCGTCGCGTGTACAAGCATTGGCTTCTCTGCCTTCCACAGTTTAGCCGACTGGTCGTTGAAGTCTCCAACCACACTTATCACTGTACTTTATTCGGTATATATTTGCTCACCACATTTATTTGGATAAATTAATCAACATTTATTGGACCTTTTAAAAAAAAATCAACATTTATTACATAGTCCAGCTGATGCTTACTGTTTTTTTTTTACATGGCTAGCAACGTAGTATTTTTTAACATAACTTCGTAGTAAGTTCATAGCGAACCAATACATGTGCTAATTAATCTCTTGACAAATACGTTTTCGCCATTAGGGTTTTCTGTTATGGTCCAGCCCATATTAGTTTATTTTTGGGCTTTCAATAG
>SOPF01026705.1:0-26442 GCA_012979155.1 Hypericum perforatum | reverse complement strand
TTTTTTTTTTTCATTTTATGAATCCTCCGTTTGAATTTGATCAGTCATACTAGAGTTTTTTAAATAAAATATATTTTATATAATAAAAAATAATAACTTTATGTAAATATATGGACTCTGAACCAAGTGAGCCTTATTTCCCTCCACTATTCCAAGCAATCCTTCCACCCAATTTTAATTCTCCCCCTCTTTCTCCCAAATCCTCCTTTTTCTTTGGACTCCACTTTCCCTCCTTCATCAATGGACAATCTTAGGTGGGCTATCTTATTTCCTCTTCTCTTACTCTCCCCTTTCATCTCTTTTTAGAAAAAAGATAAATTCCTAAAAATTTAAAGAGCAAGGAGGCAAGATGTGGTCTGCCCTTCCCAAAACTTCTCCAGCCACCCTCCACCTTACTCAACCTCCACCAAACCTCCTAACCTTTGGAACTAAGATTGTGGGTACTACTTTATTCATTTGTTCTTCATTTCAATAATATTAATTTTGTGTGTTTGTGCAAAATTTTGAGGGTTTGTAAAATGAGTAAGAGTGAAAAATCAATTTTAAACAAGCAAAAATTTTAGAATCACCAAATTTTGCTTGAATTGTGGAGTTTTTGTCAGCACAAAAATGAATACCGTCCGATTTGATTAAATTTGAGCGGTTCAAACATTTTCTATTTTTATTTCTAAAAATAATCACAGTCCAATTAGTCGGACTACCAATCCCGTTTAAACTATGAAATCTTTCATTTGTGATATCCAAACCGAGACTTAACCATATTATTAATGAATGGGTCAATTGTCTAATAATGAAAAGTACATGTTGTTAATAAATGGGTCAAATAGTTAATAATTGAACGACATGTTATTACTTCAAAACATAATTAACCCAAATACGCCCAAAAGTTGACAAAATTAACCCAAATAAAATGTAACAAAATACATTATTCTAAATTATTAAAATTTACAACATGATTTTTCCATAATTTATAGGGAAAATTAGGCTAAAGTTCTAGAGATTCAACAATTTTAGTCTATAGTATTTAAAAACTACTCTTTCAATCATATTGTACAAAATAACCGAATTTTTTATTTCTTAAAAGTCAACATAATTTTTTTAATGAGGATTATCCCCTTGTTTTAAAAAAATTAAACCAAATCAATCAGAATCTAACCTAACCCAATTGACTCGACCCGACCACCGATTTCTCCAATCCGTTCAAAAACGACAACCTCTCCCAGAGCTATCCCGATGCCACCGCCGCCGTTGAGCTTGAGCCACACGTCATCACACGATATGTGGTAGTAGTGCCGACAATCGGGCATCATCCTCCCCATCTCCCCTTCCTTGTACTTGCAAAGACATATAGCACACGTGTCGTTATTCTCGTACGCCGCCCCACCGAGGCCAACCAGTACAGTGCCGTTGCGAGAGAATTGGAACCTCGGGTAGAAGTTGATAACCACCTGGTCGAGACCAACCTGGGCCCCACCCCCTCCGTCGGTCTCCTCGTCATCCGCAACGAGGATTTTTTTTTATTTGGTGCTACTATTCACCGGTTTTTATCAATTTGGTGCCCCACCTCCGAAATTGTGACTTTGGTGTCTAGGATGGACTTTCGGGGTAAAATCCTGGCTACTAGGTCAGTAACCGGGAATCGAACCCGGTTTACCCAATAGCCGGGATTTTACCCCGCTTACTAAAATCGGGATAAAATCCCGGCTATTGGGTAACTGGGTTCGATTCCCAGTTACTGACCTAGTAGCTGGGATTTTACCCCGCCTATTGGTTAGCTACAGACTGGTCAGGAAATCTGGAAAATCTAGAATTCACGGTCGAATTCGATTCCGAGATTTTTCTATCCCCCAATAGCCGGGATAAAATTCCGGTTATTGATCAAAACTTGACTATAAGAATGTTGGCTCGGCAGAACGAACAATTAGCAAAAAAAACCGAAGATTCCACCCAAAAATCCGAAATTTCAGGGGCTTGAGGAGCGTTTTGTGCACAGATTCAAGCTTCAACGAGGTAATTAATTACATTTAGCTTATGATGATATAGTTTGTTAATGAATTTTTGAAACGTGGATATTAATTTTGTGTTAGTTTAGTTAATTAATGTTAATGGTGAGGGTTCAGGGTTCATAATCGCTTAAGAATGATAGTTGTTAGTTATGATTATACTGAACCGTCGATATTAATTTCGTGAATTAAGATAAATTAGTGTAATTTATTAAGATAGATTAGTGTAATTAATTATCATTAATGATCGATTAATAATAGTTGTTGTTAGTTTTAATTTGTTGAAACGCCATTAATAATTTCGTGAATTAAAACAGATTAGTGTAATTAAATATCATTAATGTTAAACTTTGAATCTCGAAAAAAGAAAAAAATGGTAATTGAATTTTTAAGTCAATGTGCGAAAAAAGTTTTTTTGTAATTTAGACTTGTTGAACATTTGGTATAACAATTGATAGTTGTTTGATCATTGGTCGACTCTGGATGCGGTTGAATTACTTAGGGGTAGAATTTTATTAGACTTGTTTAAACATATTTATTAATTTATTTATGTAGATCTATCTAAAATGCCTCGGCGAATTGTTCGAATTAGAGTGTTGTACGATGGAGAAGTGAAGGAAAATAGGCTTACCGATTTTGAGTACGATGGAGGAGGTGAAGCAAGATTAAAGTTTCACGAAAATATATTGACGTACAATCGGTTACGGCAGAGAGTAAAATATTTAATTAATATACACATGACACATAAAAACTAATAACCATACATATCGAATTAAAATCCACATTAGTATATAAAATCTACATTCTGCAGTAAATAATAAATTACAATTCACATTAAATAATTAATTACAATTCACATTAAATAGTTAATTACAATTCACATTAAATAATTAATTACAATTCACATTTAATAATTAATTAGAATTCATTTTTTTCAAAATTAATTAAAATTCAATTTTTACAATAAATCAAATTACCATTTTTAATAAATCAAACTTACATTCAAAAAATCAAATTCAAGGATCAAGAATACAAATTCACTTTCAATAAATCAAATCCTAAACATTTTTCAATAAATCAAATTAACATCTTTCAATAAATCAAATTAACATTTTTCGATAAATCAAATTAACATTTTTCAAAAAATCAAATTAACATTTTTCAAATAATCAAATTCACATTCAAAAAATCAAATTTACATTTCAAGAATACAAATTCACAATTCATTCAAACACATTTTCACAATTCACAAACCAATTCCATTTCAATTCAACAATTCATCAAGAATTCAATTCCAATTCACAAATCGAATTTCAATTCCTAACAAATTCAACACCTAAACCATAAACCCTAGATTCACTTTCGCTATACGGTACGAGTTGTTACCTCAAGAGGAAGGAGGAGGACGGTCGGGAAAGACTGGGTGCGGTGGTGGGTCGGCGTCGGCGGCGGAGGAGGACGGCTGGGCCCGGAGGAGGAGGGAGGTTCGGGGTGGGGTTTTTTTCGGAAGTCTTCAAATGACGAGATTTTACCCCGATCTGGTTTAAAAAGCCCCGACCCAATAGGCGGGGTAAAATCCCGGCTACTGGGTCAGTAACCGGGAATCGATCCCGGTTACCCAGTAGCCGAGATTTTATCCCGATTTTAGTAAGCGGGGTAAAATCCCGGCTATTGGGTAAACTGGGTTCGATTCCCAGTTAATGACCCAGTAGCCGAGATTTTACCCCGAAAGTCCACCCTAGACACCAAAGTCACAATTTCGGAGATGGGGCACCAAATTGATAAAAACCGGTGAACAGTAGCACCAAATAAAAAAAAATCCCGCAACGAACATTATCTGGGGGAGGATGATCCCCTCAGCGGCCGCGGTTCGGGGGTGCGGAGGCAGATGTCCAGAAGGCTACCTCTTGGATGAAGAAAATTTTTAATTCTCGCAATGGCGTTCAACCAAAATTCACAATTTGTTCAAACCCATCTCTTATTCAACATATACGGAAATAACTATTACAAGGAAAAAGAAAAGATCTAAGCATCTAGGTTTGAGTTTGACGGAGGCAGAAGGTGGAGAAGGAACCAACAAACCACATTGGTCTGGGTTCTCCGAGGAGCCACGGGCTTCTCCTTTCTAAAAAAATATTACGTTGTCGAGGTCAGAGGAGGCACGAGGGCTCCCTTCTCTCTGCGAGAGCTTGAACTTCTTCGTCCCCGCTGAATTAGACAAAGTGGTCACTACCATGTTGGGCGGCCTATTCCATCGAGAGACGTTCAACAGTATAGAAAGAGAATTATTGTAGAGGTGCTGTGAGGGTGGCTTAAGGCAGAGAGGGGCGTTCAACAGTTTGGGTTTTGGTTAGTTTGGATTAGTTTATGTATTACGGTTTATTTGGGTTTGGATTTGGGTTAGTTTTTCAAACAATTATATAATGGTCATAAAAAAATTTATGTTAACTTTTATAGATTAAAAATTTGGTTATTTTGTATAATAGAGATTGAAAGACTAGTTTTTTAACAATAAGAACGAAACTGGTTGAATCTCCAAAATATATAGAAACCTTAGCCTAATTTCTCCTAATTTATAACTATGACCACCATTTATTGTCAGTCACAGTAGGAATAGCAATGTATCTAATATTTGATTTTAGAATCCAAATTCATATCCAATATTTGATTCTGAGTTGTGTTGGGGACTTGGGGAGAGTTCGTTACTTACTAAAAAAAATAACGAGACAAAATCTGATTTGAACATTGAAAACAATGAACAACATTAAAAGACAACAAATAGAGCATAGGTAAACATGTATTTAATGTTCCTAGTGACATTGATTAATCTTCAAGCCAACTTCATTTACAAGCTCAGACAACAAAACACCAAGCTTCAATCCATAATCCCCTGGCCCCACCACATTAGTGTTGTTGCTCCAAGTAGAACAAAGATCCACCTGATCAGTACTTGAGCCCTCCTCTACATTAGTATCATTCATCCCTTGGACCAAGCACCACTTTCCTGGTACAACCCTGTCGAATAGCCGGTTCAGGACATCCCGGTCCAGCTCGTCAAGGATGGGGTCGTGTTTGTGGAACGGCCTAGCGAATGCAGCCCCGCGACTAGCCAGCATGTTCCGCAACTGGGTTGCTGACCCTTCATGATATTCGTAATTGCTCGGAATGTGGTACCTCAAGTTGGTGATTGCTGATGTGTTTTGGAACTCCGGGGAGTTGCAGATGACAGTGTGGAAGTAGTATTGTGTCGGATATGCCGTGTTGCTGAAGTACATTAGCAGCTTTCTTGGGAGGTTCTCATGGGCTTGGATGCAGTATTCCAATAAGGATCTTGTGAGGATCATCCAAGGTGAGCCTGCAAAATTGCAGAGTGGTTGAATTCTTCAAATTGTTCCTTGGATGCGTGCCATGTCAGTCATTTCAACCCGCTTTAAGATGATCTACGATGAGTCCAGTTGGTATGCATTGACGGATTAATTGAAGAACTAATGAGAGATAAACTGACCTCCAAAGATGTCGAATGCATCGGGACTAGGCCGCTTTTCGACAGCATAGTAAAGGTGACTGGTCTTCAGCAAATGTAAGCTTGGATCCACAACAACTTGGTAAATGTTCTTCTCCCTGCGTAATTTCACATTTAATTTTGTGGTTTAGAGGTTTAATCAATATTGCAAACTCACGGAACAAAACTCACTCTTTCCAGCTGGTGCCATTATAGAAAGTTAAGAAGTTGAGGTCCCTAGGTAGTGAAGTAAAAGCATGGAGAAGATCTGCAAAAGAATAACCGAACGAGTCACGCTTATTCATTATTAACCCCTTTAAAATTTTGAGTTGTATATGGAATTCCGAGCATTCGGGCTGGACTAATTTACCATCTTGGCTGACGAGGGGATAATCAGCGGCACTCAGGTTGATGAACCAATCCCAATCCTTATTCAGCTTAAGAAGCAATGCAGCAGCATGAAGCATAGCAGAGAGGGCGGATGATCCCATCTTGTTTATTGCATAGCTCTTTCCAACAACATCCACATTACCGAAAGACCGAAGCACCCGATCAGATCGAATCAAAAGAAGCAACTCTTCTCTTTCTTCGTACGTTGCCTGCGAATCGAGCTGCAATAGGTACCTGTTCCTCGGATGGTAAATGGACCTCAACAGCCTCATCATTCTCTTAGAATCTCCACTAGTACCAGATATCCAATATGCAAGAACAGGAGGGTAGCCTTGCCCTTTTGATGGAACACTAACTGAGACGTGGACATCTTCAGTTGCAGCAGGAATTCGATGATCTCGGAACAGAGACTGCGACACGGATACGAAAAGGATCAGGCTCATTGCACATGTAAGGATCCAGAGAAGGTAACTTGGACTTGCTGATGTAAATTTTGCAGACCTCATTTTGTGCTACTAAGTAGTATCATGTGAGCTGCAAGATCAGTTAGTTAAGAAGGCAGAGATCATGCATAGTAGAGGAAAAGATGAGAAGGGGAGCAATTGGAATTTTGTTAATTTGGTGTTGAAACTTCATCTGGGAGTTGGAATGAGTATGGAAATGTTAAAAGTTATGAGTAATGAGTTAGAGAGAGAGAGAGAGAGAGAGAGAGAGAGAAATGTTGAAGAATATGGTTTCCTTTGAAAACAAGCAATCAAGATCTTTCATAATGACAATTGGCCTTCAGGAAAAGTATGCTTTTCCTCTCCAGCTATTGACATATTTGCTTTTTCATAAATAAATTTTGATTACAATTATCACAAACTGAATCCGAATCTCCGCTAATAAATATCATATCTTGAATTATGAGAAGAAACAAAATGCCATTCGACTCATATTTCCCCTTTTGCTTTTGTTATGTCATCGTGAAACCGAGAAATTTTATGGTGATCTTTTCAATAATATTTAAATTGTTATTTGGTTGATAAAATCTAAAGATAAAAGTTGAGTCAATCCACCATAAATTTAAAAATGAAGAAAATTTTAACGATTAATTGTACTAAGTTATATTTTATAAGTACCGTTGAAAAAATTTCGCCTCAAACTGTTGGAGAGAATACCACATCGGAAAGAACAAGTGAGTTGGGCAAGTTTATAAGCGTAGATGATCCACCTACCTATTACCTTAAGGTTTTGGGTTAGATATGGACATTCTAACATGCTATCAGAGCAGGTTAATCATGAGCCCATTGTGAAGCCCATGACCCGTTGTGTTCACATGACCCCTATTTAAAAGCACATGAGGCAATAAAGCCTGTGCAAACTTAAGCCCAAGTGGGCTTCGTTTGAGGGGACGTGTTGGAGAGAACAAGTAGGTTGGGCAAGTTTATAAGTGTAGATGATCCACCTACCCATTACCTTAAGACTAGGTAATATGGACATTCTAACACAAACTATTTAGACTAGGTAATATTTCTTTCTCGTCGACCGTTTTGATAACCATTATTATCATTTGACGAAAATATCTATTCCCGTAATAGAATAACATATACGGCGTCAACAATTTTGACAACCATTTATTCAGCTCTTGGATGTTACCCCTAACATTATATTATAGATGCCTTTTTATTTAAAAAGTTAAATGTAGATGGTCATTCAAGATACTATAATGTTCAGTCACGAAATTAGCCGTCCTACAAATACCGTAGAACAATAATGCTGAAAAATTGGAAATCTATGGCAATCTATGTGTAGATCTAACAATGGTCAAACAACTTAACTCTCATTAATTGGGCTTTATATTCTTGGCTAGACTTTTTCCCAGATTGAATATAATTTTATTTCATTCATATATATATAATCATATAAGTGTACTTGATTTCATAATTTATAAAAAATTTACAGCATTCGCAAATAACGATAATATACTTTCAACTCAAAATGATTATGATTTTAGTAGTGAAATTTTATGATGGTCTTTATAGAGTTAAATTTAGTGCCTCCAAATTTCATTGAAAGATCAATAATCCAGATATTATAATTCGATGTAGAAAGATTATCATAATATAATATTAGAATTTTATATCAAATCAAATATATTAATACGATAAATTTATAGATTTTCAATAATCTCTACACTTATAGATTTCATAAAAATTAGTAATTTAAATTTTTCCAAAAAACCGGTTTTATTCTATTTTGAATTTTTTCCGTTCTGTGCACCACTACTAACATGTCCTATATGCCACGTCGAATTTTTGACCAAAGAAGCAATCTTTTTTCAGTGGAAAAACAAGTCGGGCTCATAAATTCGGCCCATCAAGGTCCAGCTCCAAAATATCACTTCTCTCCCAATCCGACACTGATTAACCAACCTCTCACGGCCCAACTCATACACCCTAATAAAAAAGGTAAATTATTTCCAAATCCTGAGTTTTGTATATTTTTGTGATAGGTCCCCTGGATAATTTAAATTAGATTTAGGGTCCCTGCTTTTTGAATTAATATTGATCTCGGGTTCTTGACTTATGTCAGCAAATTTTCATCATTAAAATGACTAAAATACCCTTAGATAAAAAATATAAAAGCACCTTCTTCAACCTTCAACCAATCCAAGAACACCAAGAACACCAAATTCTCGAACAGCTACTCCAGCCCCGCACTCTTGCCGGCACCGACTACGGGTGTGGCTTTCCAGTCATCTTCAACACCTCCGATGTAGTCTCCACAACCTCCTCATCCTCATCGGAACCCAATAACTCAACCAAAACCTCCGAGCACAACCTGGTTAGCCTCTTAAACTTGGACAAATTACTAAACATCTCACCTGCAGAAGCCAGAATCTGTTAATTTTCACTAAACCTAACACTTACCCTAATTTCTCCAACACACAAGTAATTCATCATCTCAACCCTAAAGATCCAAACTTTATCACTCGGACAGGACAAAGATTGAAGCTTTATAAGAGATAGAGACCACCCAGATCTGGTAGAGCTAAGGAGCAGCCGGAGGAATGGATTTAGAGGGCCGAACACGCCGCTAGAGGTTGAGTCCGCCGTAGGGAGGTTCTTGAGCGGGGTGTTCCAGAACTAGAGGCAACTCTTCCGCATGGCGATCGTCGACGAGCTTAGGCTCTAGCGAAGGAGCGAGATGGCACTATCTCTCGGATGTCCCTCGATTGAAGCTTCCCTTCACAGGTCGATTGGTTTCCCTCCTCCAATCATATACAATATTATAGGTCCTACTCTTCAACCGGTACACAACCCAGGCCTGTAATTGGATCTAAAAGATTAGCAAGTAAGGGAATCGGTAGAGGTGGGTTCGTGACTCGTGAGAGATGGTGAGGGGAGGGTAAGTTTTTTTTAGGGCTTGAAGATGCGTTCCATTCAGGGCTTGGAAGGGGTTGATGGGGAGCTGAGGGTAGAGATGGAAGACGGGCTGCTGATGACGTTGGTGGAAAATTTGTGTTAGAGATTCACTGAACTATGTTCTTTATTTTTGTTAATTTTTTGGTTTGTCCAAAGGTTGAAGAAGTTGCGTTTTTTTATTTTTTTATTGAAGGGTATTTTAGTCATTTTAATGATAAAAAAGTTGCTGGCATCAGCCAATGACCCAAGACCAATATTAATTTGAAAAGTATGGACCCTAAATCTAATTCAAATTATTCAGAGGTCCTACCACAAAAATATACAAAATTCAGGTGCATGAGGATAATTTAATACCAAACTAGTTTGCATGTCAAATGCTACATAATATACAAACTGAATAGTTATAAGATTTAAAACAAATGAATCTAATGTAGGAACAAATAGTTAGAAATGGTAAACATTGAATGTGAAAGGAGTGGATTTCTCTCGAGACTCGACATACATATATTATTATCTGAATATCATTCACATATACACCGTTTAATTTTGTTATACTCGAAAAATCTGAACTCAATTTTCATTTAAAACGACTCTAATTAGACAATACCTCTTAATTAACTTGGAAAGGATCAAAATTGGGAGTATAAAATATAAACAGATAATCTTTCTCTCTCTCTCTCTCTCATCGTCAACACACATACACACTCTCCCTCTCTCTCCTCCCTTGGGTCTTAAAACCCCTCTCCTCCCGCCTGCTCCGCCTCCCTGTCGTCCCGACAATGGAATCTTCTCTATCAAGTTCCATCTTCATCTCCAGATTCCCAGAAACCTATCCTTTTCCCTTAAACGCCTCTTCTTCTTCTTCTTCGTCCTCCTCCTCGCCATCTTCTCCTTCTTTGTCTATTAACCAAAAAACCCGAATCGGGTCCCTTAAATTAGCCGAAACAACCTTACCTCCTGCTCGCCTTCGGCTCCGGGCCCGTGTCCGTGCCCGGGGCCGTGACGTTTCGGGCGGGGAAAGCGACGAGCAGAGGCCTCCGAGTAATGGGTTTGGCTTCGTGTTGGGCGACTCCCTCTCTCTATCTGAGGTTAAGCTTCGGAATTGTTCCTTTGTTTGTCTTTTTGTTGCTGGTGTTCGTGTGATGTTGGATGAAAGATTGGTTGGGTTAAAGAATGGAGCCTTTGTTGCTTTAGTACAATTTAGCTTACGAGGACATTGTGGTGTGTAAGCTTGTGATAGGAATTGGTTCGGCTTATGTGTCAAGCCATTGCCACGTTAATCCGATGAGGGGAGTGTTGCTATCTACCTTCATTGGATTTGCAAACTTGTTCTTTTCCTGAACCATTTTTGGATGAAATATATTTGGGGGAACGCCGGGAAAAGGTTACCCCTAGTTCCCCTTAACGTTATTTATCGGGTAGCTGCCATTTTCCACTACTTCACCCTGCTTCTCATTGCTTAACTGAAATTCAATGTTATCTCATGTGGCGTGAAAATTAAATTTCCGGTCATTGGGTGTGGGTACCCCATAGCAGAAAGAAGTAGAAATTTTGGATATTGATGCTATAGGATGTAGAATTAGGTGCATTATGTTGCTTTCACTCAATTTTGTTGATGCAACAATGTGCGTTATAATTTAATCTCCTGGAATGGCATTTATATATTGCTCCTGTCAGTCTTTCCATTCGAGTGTTTTCTCTAGAGCTGGGAAAATATTCTTGTTTGATGCATATATTGGTTTCTGTTTGCCCCTTGTTGTTAGTGTATCAATTGGAAGTTTCATACAAAGTTGGTGTTAGTTAAGATGTTTTAGGTGTTCAATGCTCTTTAAAAAGTATCATTTACATCTTCTGAAGGGTAACGTAGAGCAAAGCCATAATACTGATAACGACATAGTGGAAGCAGATAAAGATGTAGAGAATAAATGCAAGGGAGAGTCGTCTACTTCAATTCCCCAAACTGGTGGAATGGGAGGAGGGACCAGGGCAGGACTTTTTAGAACTCCAATATCTGGTGGAGTGCAGAGTGCTACTTCAGCTCATGGCTTACCTCATCCCGCTCTGGCTGTCCGAAACTTGATGGAGCAGGTAACGGGATTTACATGCATGTAGCATTTAGTTCACTGGTTTATCATGTCTAGTTCCTTCTTTAAGTATAATTATGAATGTATCTTGCTCTGTGATGAAGGCCAGATTTGCTCATCTATGCACTCTAATGTCTCGTATGCACCATCGGCGACAAGGTTATCCGTTCGGTTCCTTGGTAGATTTTGCACCAGATTCAATGGGGCGTAAGTGTCCGATTTCATAAAGCTACTACTCAGATTATCCTCTTAGTTAAACAAAACATATGCATTATGTGAGCCTGTGGTGCTAGTTGGAAGTTGGAACCTTCCGATTTTTGCACATTATTCTTCTTGGGATGCATAACTTTTCAGAGGCAACATATTAGGCACGGGCTATAATTATCGATTAAAATCCAGTCCTCGACCATCTTCTAACTCTATGTGCATTCTTTTGTGATACAGATCCCATATTTTCATTCTCGCCACTGGCTATTCACACTAGAAACTTACTGGCGGATCCTAGATGCACACTTGTTGTTCAGGTTAGTCATTGGGAATTTTGCACACGGAGAGTTGTTCACTAGGGGCTCGCCAATTATTGGCTTTACTAACAGTGAGGCTTTGTAGATACCCGGGTGGAGTGGCCTGTCAAATGCTAGGGTAACAATCTTTGGTGATGTTGTTCCTCTTCCAGAACATGAGCAGGTATTTCGCGCCTTTTGCTGTAGATTTCTACATTCTTGGTTCACCAATTTCATGTGTTTTTTAACCCTTCTTTCCGACAAAGGATGATCATTTTATAGCGAGTGTTTTGGTTAATGATATTTGGTTGTTCCCAGGAGTTGGCACATAAGCAGTATATCGCAAAGCACCAGCAAGGGCCTTCGCAACAGTGGGGGAACTTCTACTACTTTAGGATGCAGAACATAAGGTTTGTTCTGTCATGTTGTATCAAGATATTGTCTCGTGTACTCCTTCCTCAGTCCTTCGGAGATTTTATACCTGTTTTGTTAATGTGTTGAACCTGAATTTGATACCCAGTTCGAACATGGTAATCCTTTTTGCAGTGACATCTATTTTATAGGAGGATTTGGCACTGTTGCGTGGGTTGATGTCAAGGAATATGAGGCCATTCTACCTGATAAGATAGCTGTTGATGGCGGGGAACAAAATCTGAAGGTGAGGTGCAAGACCTGCGTTGCTGGTCTCTGATCGAAGTCTTCTTTTCATTTAACCAACTGTCATTTGATCGCGAAAACTGTTATTGATTAGGCATTGGTGTGATATTAAACTACAGTTACCAGTGTTAGCTATGTCATGAAAGAAACAGAAATCTTTAGCTCTTTTGAAGAGAAATAGAAAAGCCGTTCTGGCAGAAGGGATGCATGCTGGGCCTGCTATTGTAGGGAAGAATTTGAAGCAGTTCCATTAGTTAACATGTTTGAGTTTGGTCGAGGGTTAGAGTTCTTGAGACTCTTTGTAGCTCGAGGCTGAGCATCGTTAAATCTTAGGTTTTCTTGCTGCTTGACAGCCGTGGTAATTGGTAGTACAATGTATCCATATTGTAGAGTTGACTTACCCTCGATGGTCTGTTAAAACTGCTCAATCTTTCTCTTAAAGTTCGTGGTTTGATTCATTGTGATGTATACTCGAGTGGTTTGTGGCTTCACATACGCAGGAACTCAACACAATCTTCTCGAAGCCTCTGAAAGAGCTCTTGTCTGCCGAAGCGGAGGTGGACGATGCTGCTCTTATATCTATTGACAGTAAGGGTATCGATATCCGAGTCCGGCAAGGTGCTCAGGTGATGATCTTAGCCACTGCAGTATTCAAATACTTCATTTTTTCTTTTCTTTTATTATGTTGCTAACATAGACCGTACTTACTGTCCCTCATAGTTCAATGTCCAAAGGCTGTCATTTGAAGAAGGGCACGCTGTTGAAACTCTTGAGGAAGCCAAATCTGCGTTGCGGAAACTAATCAAGAAAGGCAAAGTTCATCATTTGCAGAAATAAGACATGGTTTGGCTGTTCATCACTTCGACATGCTTACACAACCAAAATTGGCCTTGCCCCTGTTTCGGATCACCATCCGGGTAAGCATCGTACGAGAAGTATGGTTGGTTTACTTCCATCTACCAGTGTGAAATAAGAGATCTCTCCCTTAGTCCACGCCTCCTCTTCTTTGTACCAACGGTTATGCAACTTGATCCTGTAATGTACTCCATAGGTGCTCTTAGAATGAACTTGTGGCTTTATCCAATGATTTTATATTTCCTACTTGTGGTTCATGGTTTGATCTTTTTTTTTCCTCATTCAGTTCTAATTTGAGTGTGCATGCATAAGCAAAAGAATTGCTGCAGCTAATTTTCTTTTGAAATGACCTTATATGTCATTTCAGGACATTACAAGACACAAAATACATAAGACAGAACAAGAAAGTTCAAAGATAATATAGCATTAACATCTTCCTGTCATAACAATGGGATCACGCTCTGGAATGGTAAATTTGGTCATAATACCAGTTACTAGAACTGAAATCTCAAAATGTTAGCCAAAATATATTGATCTCATATCAGAATAGCTATGTAATCCTAAAAATTTAGGATAATTTATGATAGCTTGATAAAGTATAAGAGCGTATAAACTGATTGATGATGGGGACAGCGGAAAATGATGGCCTTATTGGTTTTTTCTTAATATCTACATGTCTATTGAACATTTGAACTAATGAATATCGATATATACACATATATATTGATGTCACAGTTGGAAAAATAAACTCGACCAATACAAAAGTTGGAAAAATAAACAAATTTGGAGACGGAAGCTCCAATACGCTTTGTATAGATAGGGGGATTAATTCCAACAAATTGACTGGAGTCGTCTTCAGCTTAATCTTATCTTCATATGATTCCCACAATTTCTTGAGAAAGAGCCAACTTGCAATCAGTAGTAACTTTCTCAAAACTAAAAGCAGGGCTTTTTTTTTTCTTCATATAATCTCCTTTGGAGTCACACTCAATACTTATTAATGAAACTAAATTACTATTTTCGTTGGTTAATTTAATTTATGTGCTTGTCAAAGTAAAAGAGTTGCACTTGGAAAAGTAAACATCTTTTATGTAGATAATAACAAAAACATCAACGTGGTCTCCCGTGCCTTGTCAAGGGTAAAAACGCCAACAGTGACATTTTAATTGCAACTATGAAACTTGTGGTCGTGATGGATTTCGTGTCACTATCATTTCTATGTCCAACAAAATTATCAATTTCTTTCTTCTGCTATGATAAGATATAGGGAGATAAAAAAAACTTGAGTTTTTTTAAAAATCGGGCTTCGATTCTACTGAGCCAAAAAACTATGTTGGACGGGTCAATTACAAAATTAGTGTTTGGCTCGAATATAAAAATTCAACAAAATAAATGAATATTTATTATTTGAGGTATTAGGCACAAATAAAAAAAATATTTATAAACCTTTTTTCAATCTTAAAGTTTGATTTTTCTACTCGTTTTTTACTGGAAGTTCTTTTTTGGCTAGTCAAGCAGCTTTTACCAAGAATATACCTTAGGGATATTCTGTCTTTCTAAATTGATTTAATAGTTACAGACAAACGCACAAAACCGAAGCAAAACTATGAAATGTGCTAGAGAACGTAAAACTATGTACTAGGGAAAATCTTAAAATAGTTAGCTAATAGATTTTTAATATTTATAAACAAATTACTTATATTGTAATGTGATAATTTTAACATATTTTTTAAAACAAGATATATACAACCAAAATTTCGAAACAACAACAACAACGAACAACGAGTTTCCTAAGAATTATTAACTTTTAAAATATTCATAACCAACTTAAAACCTCAAAACAAGGTTGTCGGGCAACATCTTTTGGAGATAGAAAGAAAAGGGCACACCACTCTACATTTTATATTATTCATACTCGCGATTTTGGAACATTTTTGTTTTTGCAATTTTTTTGTCCACTTTAACTTCGTCCATGTACTTAATTTTATATTCACACTAGCGTTATTATCTCGCTTTTGCTTATGTGTCCACGTCATTTCTAATTTTTTTTAATACAATTAATTTGAATATGCTTACGAACTAATTTAAAATTGAATTCAAAGCAAAAAAATATAATCAATCAAATATTACATAAAATTACATAAAAATTTTCAAATTACATAATTCTTACCAAATTAAAAAATTACATAAAATTATATAATGTTTGCCAAATTATAAAATATAAAATACATAATTACATAAACTAAATAAAATTATTTAAAAAAATAAAAATAATTAAATTAGCAGATCTGAAAGAAGAAAAAAATCAATCTCGGTGTGTCACATTTCTATCAAAGTTACCCAAAGAGGAAGGAAAAAATCATCTCTAACTTCTTCCTAGATTCCTTTTTTTCCTGAAAGTTTTATTATTCAGTGCCTTGTCGAATATTATTCATACTGTGATTCTCATAATACTTTATTTTATGCACGTAAATTGAACTCAATTTTTTTATTGAACACAAATCATTTACTATTTGAACCATCTATCGACTCATTTTGGACACTTCAAAACTTCCAAAACAATATTTACAACGGAAAAAACCAGACCAGAAGTAGAGAAAAAAAACTCAACGAAACTTACCTCCTCCAATACCAGTTCTTACTTTTTACCAAACTCACTTCACCATCATCCTCTCTCTTACTTCTTCCCACACAGCACCAAGTTTATTCCAAAGCTTGTGTTTTTATTACCATCTAAAAAAACAACAACAACAACAACAACAACAACAACAACAACTTGAGAGACATGGCCGCGACCATGTCTTCTTCTTCTTCACCTATACTGAACATGGCTCAAGACCATCTATTCACAATCCTGCTTCTGCTTCCAGTGGATTCAATCCTCTCCTTTGCTATGACCTGCAAGAGGTTCTACTCAGTGGCAAGCTCAAACACACTGTGGGAGTCTATATGCAGGAGGGACTGGGGGACCCCATCAGTTGATACCCTTAAGCAGCAGCAACAGCAGCTGATGATGATGCCGTGGATGAGGATATACAAGCAAGTGGCTGAACTCGAGTCGGTTACTCTGCATAAGCTGCCTAACCCAGATGGGGTATTGGAGCTACCAAGCCCAAGGGCATCCCACTCCCTTAACTTTGTCTCTGATTGCTTGGTTTTGTTTGGTGGTGGCTGTGAGGGAGGTCAGTCTTATCTATCCATTGCTTGGTTCTTCTGATCCACCAATTTGTTCGAAGGGTTCTTTGTAGTTGTTGTTGTTACTTATCTTTATTTACATCTTAGTATCTTGTCTTAGTGTAACTTGCAATCTAGTTGGATGGCTCCTTGAGTTGATTAATATGGTGCCAACGGAGAACCAACGAAAAGCTGACCCTGTAATGAAGTTTGCAGTGTTAGGAGTAGAAGAAAGGTAGATGATTAATATAACTGTAGGTACAACCATCGCGTCAACGTGGACATAGCGAGTAAGGCAAAAACTACATAGTAGAGAGATGTTCTTTGCTGGTACAATTTCTGAGATTCTCAAGTGAAATCTGAAGATTTTCTGTGGTTGATGATAAAGTAAGTATGGATTGACCCGAGAAATGTAGTTGCCATGCAAGTCCAGAGGATTTAAAAGAATTGGTAGCAGAAAGGTGTCATCTTTGTTCAGCTGATTGAAGAAGCGACGAGGTTGAACTTGTTAGAAGTTGCAGAGATCTTGCGTTGATTGCTCTGAATATATTTGATAGCCTGAGGATCTGATGTTGCCTGTGATAACAACTCTCCTGAATTAAAGCATTATACTGTTTGTGATCTGTCTGCTTTCTTGCAGGACGCCATCTGGACGATACATGGGTGGCATACGTAGGCAACAACTTCCAACGAACACCCAAGTGGAATAAAGTTCAAACAGAAATTCCAAGTGGGAGATTCGGGCATACCTGTGTGGTAATTGGTGATCTTCTTGTACTTTTCGGAGGGATCAACGACCGTGGTGCTCGTCTCAATGACACGTGGATGGGGCAAGTCATATACGACGAACGTGTAGGATTCACGTTGTCATGGAGGATGCTCAATGTTGGATCAGTCCTGCCACCGCCACGCGGGGCTCACGCTGCCTGTTGCGTAAACAAGGCGAAGATGGTTATACATGGTGGTATAGGGCTCTATGGCCTAAGGCTTGGAGACACATGGGTTTTGGAAGTGTCTGAAAATCTTCAGTTTGGAAGTTGGTGGGAGCTGGTTTATCATCCGTCTCCTCCACCTCGTTCGGGCCACTCGTTGACGTGTATTGAAACAACCAGTGTGGTACTTTTTGGAGGCAGAGGACTAGGATACGAGGTGATGAATGACATTTGGATCCTGCAAACTTCTCAGGCTGAGCTCAGGTGGGATCAGGTTCTCTATGAGTTGCAAAATGTACCTCAAGGATTGTCGCTGCCAAGAGTTGGCCACTCAACTACTGTCATTTTGGGGGGTCGGATACTAATCCATGGAGGCGAAGATTCGTATAGGCACAGAAAGGACGACTTTTGGCTGTTGGATATCAATGCGATAACCAAAAGTTCACAAGCAATTATGTGGAAAAGGCTCAAATCAAGAGGTTACAGACCAAACGGGAGGTCATTTCATCGAGTGTGCATGGACCGTACTGGTAGGTACCTGTTCGTGTTTGGTGGGATGGTGGATGGTGTGCTTCAGCCTGCTGAAGCTGCTGGTCTAAGGTTTGACGGTGAGCTTTTCCTCGTCGACCTTTTCGGTTAGCTGCCACGGTCTGGAACACCCTACCAGGGCTCTTCATCTGTACATAGCAGCAACGTACCATATCTCTGCTCCTGCTATGTGTGTCTTTGGGATGCAATGTCTGTCTTACGAGGCCACCTACGGCTGTTTCCGCACCCAACAAGAACATTGAACTATCCATCGACAGCAGAAGTTAAGTTGTTGTGTGAAATAGTTGAATATGATATGGAAAGCAAAGCAAAAGTGTTGTTGTGTGAAATAGTTGAATATGAAATGGAAGGCAAAGCAAAAGTGTTGTCTATCAAAGAACATGCATTCTACCTTTGTTTTCTGCTAGTGAAATGTGCACAGAAAATGAGCACAGACGAGTCTTTGTGATATAACAAGTTGCTGATGATGAAACCAGATTCAAATTTGTAAAATCGAGATTCGAACGAGTAAATCAAATGGTAAAGAGATGTTATAGTTTAATCAGAAGTTCTCGAATTCAACATCCGAGCATCCATTGTTGTCCTTATAATGCCACTCGTTCTACCTGTAATCAAGCCTTACAAACGTAAAATATATCAACCACTTTTAAGAAAATCTGACTGGATGATAACTCTTTCTGCAGCCTCTATGTAAAAGATTGAACCGCAGTTTACAATAAATGAAAGACCATAAAATCTCATCACCTACCTAAACCCGTGGCTGAAAGAATATTGATGATGAAAATGGGCAATTATACAAGAAAATGAGCACGAACCAAACGCCAAGGGAGCAACATGGTTCGATTTGAAACAAAATCCTACCAAAGAATAAAGAGAGATGATCAAGTATTCAGTTTCAGCTTGGTTCTCCACATTTCTGCTATAACCTTCTTTGGAGCTGGATCATCCGGCCCTCTATCTCTCTGGCCCGATGTGAAGTACAAGAACCCGTCCCAGAATCCAACGAGAGTCGTTTTCACACGATATGGAAGTTTACCAATGATTGACCATTTCTGCAAAACAAATGACCATCGTGATTACCTGAATTTATTAGTATGTGATCCTAAATTTAAGGAAATCAACTATAAATTTAGATATAACTAGATAAACACTAGCAGTAAAAAATTAATATAAGTTTCTCTTCTATTTCATATTTCCTCTGACCAGTGTTTCGGGTTACATCTACGAATCTCGATTAGCCGTCGACAAAGATGCTAGACTTATTCACCCTTCTCTCACACAGTCAACCATGCTATCCAACAGCTAAAAAGTTGCAGAAATCAGAGGCCGGTAACATTCTTTTTGACAGAAATAGGAAGAATATGACCAAGGAAATCACTTGTTTATCGGGAAAATCCAATTACGAGCGTTATCAGGGCACAGAAATCCAACTTACTTGTGTATCTAAGTTAAATTGGAAAATTTCGTTATTCAAGATCATCTTTTTGGTCACAGGGTGCTTGTCTGTGGTGCCCCCAACAAGAACAATGGAATGATTAACCACAGTCCAAGCAAATTCAATATGTGAATCAGGCTTCGGCATGGGAGGCAGATGTTTCCACTTCGTATTATCATCAAGCATGAGTACATCACTAAACACAACCTGAAACCATAAAGACGAGAGGGTCCAATAATCTATCAAAGAAAGGAAGAGGACAAGAAAACCAAAAGCCCAGCAAAGATGATCGCAGGAAATCCTTAAGAAATAGCAGCGGGTGCAACCGTGCACAAGGAGTCACTTACCTCATTTCTCCGAGAGCACTTGAATATGGGTGATCCAGGTTTTGCCATAAAGTCACCCTCTTGACCACCAATGACAAGAAGCATGTCATCAACCACAAGGCAAGCCCTGAATATTATTCACAAAACCATTTGTATTAACATAAAAATATAATAGTTGTACAACCAAATGGCACGTCAAACATGTGGACACACGCAACTACTCTAACATCTATCCTAAACCTAAGCCTGCTCTAAAACTCAACAGAAAAGTTCCAAAGTCCAAACTTGCAAGAAACAAGACACATGTCAATCAAATGCCAACAAGTTCCACTTGAACCAAATAAAAAGAATTAACATAACTAATCAAAAAGCATATTGATCATTGGTACCTATGAGGTCCACCACGTGGGATGGGTATTTCACTCCTCCATTCTTTCTCCAATGCTTTACCATCCTTCACAGCAAGGCTCCAATGCTCTAGCGCAGGTGTATGCCGATTCTCTTTACTTCCGGCCATCACATGTAATCGGCCTCTCCAAAGTGTTGTTGGTGGAGCATACCTTAAACGAAATTGTGATTCCTACACTTCATCAACCTCACCAAACCCACAAAGGAAAAAACTCTCAGACTTCCACCCAATAAGAAGGACAAATACCTAGGAACCGGCAAGGGCGGCAAATTGCTCCACTTTTTTGTCTGTGTATCAAGCACGAAATTGCGTGCAGTTGGCCCTCGGCATTGCGGGCCGTACTGCCCCGAGACGACGTATATGTACCTCCCATCCGTCACCATCCCCAAATGCGAATGCGCCATCTCCTTGGGCATATCAAACCTCCCTCCCCAACTATTATTCCTAAAACTATACACATCAACATGCGAATGTACCTACACCAAAACAATAGAAATCAAACAGCCAGCCAAACAAAATCCAACCGAAAACCACGCAAAAAGACCGAACGACAGCTTACCGAATCAATCGAACCATAACCCGCGAAAACAAAGAACTGATCCTTAATCTGGATGGCAGCACCGTCCAGACGGGGTACGGGTGCGGGCGCCATCTGCTCCCAGTCTAACTCCGGAGCAGGGAGATCAGCGAATGTCGCGGACAACACCCTCCCGTTCACATCCCCTCTCTTCTTCCCCTTCTCCGCTTCTCCCTGCACAAACAAAATCGGATAAAGTCAGCAACTTTACACAAAGTTACCACCTTTATCATTTCTTCACAATGTGGGAACCACCTGGCGTCGCGGGTCCCTTTTAGGGTTAGGGTTTAGGATTAGACTGGGAGGGGAAGTGTCGGCGGGAGAGGAGGAGGAGGAGGAGAGGTAAGAAGAAGGGAAGAAGCGAGGGGAGGAGGCCCACGAGTAGTCGGCGATCAGGCCGAGCCCTAATAGCCCGATCACCACCGCAAATACCGCCTTCTTCGACCGGTGATGCTGCTGCTTCCCGGCGACCCTTACCATCTCATCTCTCGACAGTTAAAACCAATAACCGTCGTCGATTTGTTGTCTGACCTCTTTTAGGAAGGGATCTAGTTTTCCGACAACGACCGGGTGAGAATTTCTTCTCTTCCTCTCCGAAAAGAGAGCGAGAGAGAGAGAGAGATTGGGGTTCGAACAGGAAGAAGGTGGATGGAAGTAAGCATGGAAGACGCCGACAACGGCAAACCGCGGGCGAGTCTTTTGTCGGTGAAAATATATGTATAAATATGTCGGTGAAAATCTATGTATAAATGTGTGTATAATATATATATGTATGTATGTATATATATGTATGTATGTATATATATGTATATATATATATATATATATATATATATATATATATAAATTCCGAATATGATCCTAGTTAGTGCAAATTCCCATCGTGGTGGACCTTAGTAAATAAAATTCATGATAAGGAAACAACACATTGGGAAGAAAAATCACATTTAATGTTTTATTTGTCGCTAAATTTGTTAATCTTACACCTCTAGACATATATGATTACATCGAGGGAAACTATTTTAATACAAGGGTCTTAAGATAAATCAAAAATATCATAATCAAAAAATATTTTTAGCACATACTTAGACGACGCATGTGCATCTCGCCAAATATGCTGAATATCAATATTCTAGTTTCTTGACAGATATTTTATAAATTTGTCGACGTCTAATGCTGTTATGTTTCATACCTTTTGATTGTAATACTTGATTCTTATATTTGGTATACGTATTAAAAATTCTAAGATATGCTAGCTATTGAAATAAATACTTATAATTCTTACTTATAAATATAACACAAGGTTATGAATTATGTCAAAACACTTAAATAATATTAAAAATTACCACGAGTAAATTGTATTTTGAAATTTTGGATCTTTAATTAAGGGAAAATTTTATTTGTGAATCTCTATATCTAAATCGTATACTATTTAGTCTTACTTAAAAAATGTTCTCAATAAGGTTAACCGATGCTTATTTCCTAGGTATCATTATATCTAAATCGTATATTATAAAGTCTTATTTAAAAAATGTTCTCAATAAGGTTAACCGATGCTTATTTCCTAGGTATCATTATTATTTCTTCTCTAAGAAAAAGAGGTTACGATCCGTAGACCTATTTTCAAGGGGAATTGCCTCATCAGGCTTTCACTCAATAAATAAAAATTCGATGTTGTCTCCATCGGGGATTTGGATCTGGTGCTGGACTTTAAATGTCCAGCACCATGCTCGACACGAGGATTCGGTGGTCTAAACACTTGGATTCGATGGTTATTTTTTTGATTCGATGGTTTGTATGTATGTCTGATTCGATGGTATAGTGTGTTGTAATTCGATGGTATAAAATGTCTCATTCGATGGTTTGACATCCGATTCAATTGTTTGTATATTGTGATTCGATATTTTATATATCGGATCGGAGTGTGGACCATATCTCATTAATCTAAATATTTTATCACTTAAAAGAGTCTTTACGTAGTATTAACCGAAAAATGCATGACTTGACCACACTAAAATTCCTTGGTATAATATATGACAGTGCTCTAAATAGCAACATATTTCATTCTTTCTATTTAACAGAAACAGAACCTTATATCCGTTCCAACTTGTAAAGTTGCCCACATAACAAAATACTTCAAGCTCTACGAAAGAGAAAAAAGGGCAAAAAAAAAAATAATAATAATAAAATGATCACAAGAACCACTAGACTATACAAGAAGGTGAAAAATGAAGGGGGGGAAAACAAATAACAAACCACCACCTAATCATCTCAATCTTTCTCACTTGTTAAGAACACCACTGTTGGCACCTCCATCGATCATATTATGCAGATCCAGAAGGGAAAAGCATTTGTCTACAGCATGTGTCGTTACACTGGTATCACGTCGTTTTTCGAGGCGTCCTCGCATCTCAAAACGATACCTTCAAGGCTCGCCGGAAATACACACTTCCCCCATTGGCACCCAGTCGTCATAGGCTCCGGCGGAGGGACGATCATTAGCACGTTATCGTTCCTATGAACCACTCCCATTACACTAACAGTGCTCCCTTCCTTGATGTACCTACAAATGCAAAGAGAAAAACTTTATTTATTCAGCTTCTAACTTGGTTGAACATTGAACAGGCACTCCCCTTGCAATCATATCCAACTCATATCAGTCATCTATTGTAATCATTCGAAATAAAGAGTGACGGGAGGATGGTAATGGCCTAATCATGCATAAACAAAGCCAAGGCATCAAAGAATCTGACAATTTGTAGTGTACCAAGTTAGATTAACTTGGCGAACATCCTCTTTACTCTTAGAACGAAAAATCATATTATTTAAACTATTGCTGGACAGAATAAGACGAGCGTACAAGCATATACTTCACGAACATGTGCCTGTTTGCTCGACACCTTGGCATGAAGAACATATAAAGGCAAAATTGCAGAAAGTCCAGGGGAAAAAGTAGGGTGAAGTTAGTTGTACCCTTCTTTTAGTCGCATTACTCGATCATCACTTGACAAATTTCTTTCTGCAAGCCATCTGATGAACTCGGAGGGCAAGTCTTCGGCCGCAGGGTTGACATCAATTACGAGATAGTCATCCACATAAGGACTCACCCTTGATCCATACCCAGTCTTGACTAGAGCCCTCAACCCAGATTGAAAATCAGATATGTAGAAATCAACAGCCCGGCTCTGTGATAGAGTTAAATGAACTTGGAGTTAAAATCCAATAAAAATAATTTACTCAAGTGAAAGGCATTTGTACAACTTCCATCAATGAGGAGAAAGCAAAAGCTTGGCACTTTTCTAACACATTCGAATGTGGAGAAGGTATTACCGTCAAGAAGACCGTCACCGCATAGAGGAAAGAAGAGATGGATAGAAATAAACATATCACTATATTTAGAGTATTAGCGGACGACTTTGTCAAAGTACTCACTTCAATGGATCTTAGCCCCCAAGTAAAACGCCGATGGGTAGGATTTGCTGCTTTTGAATCCCAGCCACGATACTCATACAGGCTCGTGGAAGTATACACGCATCTAGGCACTTTCTGGAAAGACGATTCTAGTGGCACATTACCGCAAGTGACCACCTAAAAGATTACAAGAAAGAATTTTACAAGATGACTATAACACAAATGAAGCAACAATTCACAAAAAAGCACGGCAATTCTTAGTTAATCTGAAAACAAAGGATGCACATACGCCGGATATTTTCACGAATTGCCCATTTTTAGCACTACGTAGCTCCGCATCCGGATACCGAGCGATGAACCCCATGATTGCTCTTCTCCCAAAGCAAGTATTCCATATAAACAGCGAAGCAACAGCCCCGAAAAGAATCACGACGACAACAAGCAGTATGGCATTGTGAACTGCTCCAAGAATAAAGCCACCAGCAATAAAACCCATCACAAAAAGTAGAATCAAAGACCATAGTATGGGTTTGGGGAAGTTCCTTCGGAAGGAAAATTCATCCTCGTGGTTAAGAATAGTGACAGCCTGATTATGAACCACACTAGAACCTGGAATTTTCATCGATCCCATAGAATCCAGAGGACCCGAGACTTTTCGAGGAGCACCAGATGAAGTCAAGGGGCCAGAAGTAATAGGCCCGGATGTAATGAGACCAGTTGTGGGAAGAGCAGGAGGAAGTGGACCAGAGTTCTGGTGACCAGAGGGCGTCACCCCACCAGACTGAGGGCCAGACGACTTCTTCACAGTTACAGGATCCCCTTGTCTATTTAGTGGGCCAGAATTTGACTTCTTCATCGAAGTGGAACCGGATGTGCCTCCAGATACAGCACCCGATGTAGTGTATGCAGCTCGAGTAGCAGCACTAGACATGATGGGTCCAGAATGTGAGCCAGCACCACCAAACGATCCTGTCCTTGAAGGAGCACCAGTTAGAGGTCCAGATTTCCGAGATTTTGATCCATCCACAGGTATATCAAACATTTTCCCCAGCTCTCCAGACTTCTTGATATCACCGCCAGTATACGGCATTGCCACGGAACTCATAGTTGGAGTTTTTTCCTTTGGTTGCTCTTGTCGGCCGGATACATAAAGTCCATTGCTGAGCTGATGAGACGGGAACCGGGAACCCATCTTGCTTTCTACCAATACGCAGGAGCTACTATGATATAGCTATCCACGGAGCTGTCAGTGATTGTCAGAAGTCTCCTGTGAAGGTAAAGATCAAAACATTAAGAAGGCTGACCAGAGAAAGAGGCTAAGGGACTGCAAACCATGAAGAGAAAACAGAACAACATAGCGAAAGGAATACAATACGGCACCAATATGTAAGATCTAGGGACCTGAAATACCGGGAGATTCAACAACTGGTGTGCCTCTTTTTTTCTGGCATTCCTTCCACAACCACAAACAAGTGAAACCGAAGACGAGATGACGTTCATCCCCCAACTCAGATTCCACAACAACTATGAACTGATGTAGGAGCCAACCACCCAATATAGGACAATTGCATCAAACAAATATACCCTTCTCCCATTTTACTAAAAAAAACCAACAAGGTATTCAAAGAGATCTACTTGAAACAAGTGGTAGATTACTGTCTTGGGTGCTTAATTAAGATAGCTGCCTTGTCATAAATCTTAAACATATGACAAATTAATAATAACCGACAAGTACTTAGATCAACCGTGAGGACTTTGTTCTAGCTAAACTACGATTCGAGTTCTTGGGAACACAATGGTGTTAACTAGAGACTGCTTCCATTCCACTACTTGAACACACTTGAAGTTACACCAAACCTAAAGGAAACTACCTTCTCTCTAGCCACCTCACCAGTTTGTCCAAAAAAGCCAAGAAAATGGGAGAGATCTGGGTAAAGTTGCAAACTTTACAACTCTTGGAGAGAACACAATAGAGAATCAAAAAACACAAAAAGCAAGTAACTTTGTAAAGATAAACTACTTACTGTAATCCCAACCTGGACAGGAAGAAGAGCAGCTAAGCAACAGAAGGAACAACAACAACATGGGTGAGATCAAAATGGAACACACTTGCAACAGTTAATCTCTCTCTCTCTCTCTCTCTCTCTCTCTCTCTCTCTATTCTCTCTCTAAATCTTGTGTTGTGTTTGTGTGTTCTTGACTCTTGAGTATTTGTTTCTCTCTCTAAA
>SOPF01026695.1:0-120867 GCA_012979155.1 Hypericum perforatum | reverse complement strand
AAATCGGATTATCAAAGGTAGGGAAGATGGATAATATGGTTTGCAGTCGGCTTCCTAATCTAAGATCAAGAAAAGGCTAGGCTCAACGGGTTTATACAACGGATATATAAGGGATTTTGTCTCCAAAGCTCTAGGCTTAATGTCAAAGAATACCCCCATCCTTTCACTAACTTCCATGCAACCTAGACTACAATAAGTACTATTAGGATACCTCGATCAACTAACTTTAATATGCACCTCATGAAAAATAAAGAGATGGATGTCTCTTCCTTCGGCTCAAATACTCACAAGATTCACTCATCATCCCTCTAGTCTATTCTACATAGTGAAACCACTAATCTAAATAATAGAGTGTGAGATTTCTACCAATTCCTAGGCTTTGTGCTCGAATTAAATTCCTAACTAAGAAAATGATAAAATTTTAACACAAGTTGAAAATTTTTGAGGGGGATCAAATTTTTGAAAAATTCATGCCAAGTATAAACCTAAACAAAACAACCTAAAAGGAAGATTCCTAGAAGGAACCCTCCCCCACACTTGAGCAACACATTGTCCTCAAGGTGTCTTAGATACTAATAAACACCTAATCAAACAAATAAAACAAAGTTCAGACAATTTTATCCTGATGACCTAGTATGTTAAGAAGCATTAGGGAAATTGAACCCTGAAGAGCTCAAAATGGGAACACTTCCGTACCAAGTCACGAAAGATATGAAAAACTAATCTTGAAACACACACACACACAAACATGCAAAACATTAACTCACTAATGTCTCATTATGTAGACCACCTTTTTGTGACCTTTTTAGCTTTAAGCCTAATAGGATCACCTTACAGTAGCATAACACAATCATTAAATGAGTTACAAACACACAAACTCAAAAACAGAGTCAAAATACATAAAAGTAAATAAACAAGATTTAAAAAAAACAAATAAAATAAACAACAAAAATAAACAAAATAAAAGTTTAAGGAAAAAGGAGCTCCCTGGTCAATCTTCTGCTGGAGGAGATGGTGATGGGAATACGAAGCTGCTATCAAAGTTCTTCGCCCAGGTGCGCACCCACTCAGCGTGTTCTCACTACTACTCGTAATGATCTTGCTAGAATGCCATGTGAGCTCTATGTTTGGCATAGAACGCCCTCTACTCCTCTCTCTGAGCTCTAAGCTTGGCCTCCAAGTGAGCACTGTAATTGTATTGGCGGTCCAATCCTGTCGTGTCGCTAACTGCATAGTCCTGTAGTTGTACGCCATATCATGAAGCTGCTCTGCGTGACCACGTAGCTATACCTGCATCGCAGCTAACTGGTCATGTAAATACTACATATCTGACTGAGAGTCAGGTGCCTAATGACTCGGCCCTGCATCATCATGCTAGGCCTGGTACTAATGGCTGGGCCTGCCTGCTCTGCATTTGCTTCTCTCTAAACTAGCATCTGTCCTGGTACCCCAAGGTGTAACTAGACTACCTATCTCTCCTCCCAAGGCTTGTACTCAACAACCTCCACTCTATTGATCATTGTCTTCTTAATCAGCTTTCTCATGTGGAGCTTCTCGATGTCAAGCGGTACTAGCTCCAAAATCATTCCACGAAAATCTGCAAACTGCTCAGAAAAATGGTGACATGCAATGCAGAAAATAATATGAGCTAAGTACAGATACCTAGGTTCCCTATCGCTAATAGATCTAGCAAAGCAGTCGATGATCATAGCAAAGGTGCTAAAAAGGATATCATGGCACATGTAGTCAATGGCATAAAGTTGAGATCGGAAGACTTTAGACTTTTCCCATTGACCACTAATGGTCAGAGTCATAAAGCGATAGAGGATGCCTAAATATGGTTTTCTAATCAGTGCATTAGGCGCTTTCCCCAACTTATACCTCTCAAATCCTGTAATCTCTTACTAAGCCCTGTCGGCTTGACTCGTAGGTGAGAAGTCGAGATTACTTGGTCCAGTCTTAAGGCTAAATAGGTCGTTAAACTCACTTTTATCCATGCTAAAGTCAGTGTCAAATACACATGCAGTAAATGATCGTCTGTTAGCCGAAATCTGCAACGTGCAATAGAACTCCAAAACAAGCTCTTGCCTAACCAATATCTCCCTATTCTCAAAGTATCTCCACCCTAACTTCCTAAAAGCTGACCTCAACTATCTATCTACCCCCAGTATCTGCATATCATTCCAATCGATTGTAAAATGACTAAGGACACTGAGTCGTGAAATTTTTTGATACCTCTCTCCCTCCCAATTGTGGAAGATTATGAAGGGAGCATTGTAGCAGTCACGGATGTCTTGAGGTGGAGAACCAGGTGGAGAAGGCAAAGGGTTTTACGTACGCTTTCTTTGGTCACTACGATAAATCTAGCTAGATCATGCATCATCTGCCATTAAGAAAGGTGTTTTGGGTATTGGGTAATGTGGGTAATTGGTTGGGAATGATTGGGCTCAATTGGATTTGAAGTTTTTGGTGGCGGGAGTGATAGTTTTGAAATTTTGTGATGAATGCCCGAGAGCTTTATAGTCAATTTTGCCCAAACTTGGCATACGCCAAGTACATTGGCGTGCACCAGTTTTCTCCTTTCTACATAACCTAGCATATGCCATCACTATTGGCGTGCACCAATTCTCTTTGACAAACACGACATAGCGTGTGTCATATCCTTTGGCGTGCGCCAGATATGTACAAACCTCAAAAATGACATAATACATATATACACTTTAAACTAAAAAATCACACAAAAGAAACAAACATGCTAATCTATTTTTTTTTCTTTTATTTATGCTGCGTTCCTAGAAAGCTTGAAAACCAGATGCCCCATCTATATGGGTCACAGGTGCAACTTTGACTTTCGCAATTCATACAACTCGTGAATGGCATACCATAACAAACTACCTTTCCTTGAGGCTTTTTTGGCTTTAAGCCTAATAGGGTCGTCTCAATTCTCAAGGTCTCTTGTGCTCAATAGAGAATGATGAGACAGAGGTCTATCAGAATCTTCCTAGAAACTAACATACTAACTAGACAAATATACTTAGCACAAAACATCCTATTCTTTATTCTCTGCAGGTAAAAGAGCCTTACTTTGTTCCAAATGTTCAAGCACTGGATGGCACATAAACAGATTGCACCTTCGTATCTCGATTAATGTCGCCTCCTTCAATATAAATTTTGCATCATTGGCCATTGACTCTAAAGACTACCCCATTGCTATCTTGCAAATCTAGTGCCCCAAAAGGGAACACTTTGACAATTTGGTATGGGCCACTCCACTTGGATTTGAGCTTCCCGGGGAAGAGTCTTAGTCGCGAGTTATAAAGAAGAACATGCTGCCCCTCCTTGAAATCCTTCTTGATGATATGGGCATCATGTCTCCTCTTGGTCCTTTCCTTGTAGAGTCTCAAGCTCTCGAATGCCAAGTCACACATTTCATCCAACTCTTCAAGTTGGAGAATTCTGCGCTCTCCAGCCTTTTTATAATCGTAATTAAGGGTCTTGATTGCCCAAAATGCATGATGCTCAAGCTCTATAGGAAGATGACATGCTTTGCCATAAATAAGCCTATAAGGAAACATTCCTATTGGTGTTCTGAATGCCATTCGATACGCCCATAAGGCATCATCGAGCTTGTTCGACTAATCTTTCCCTGCTATTCTGACCATTTTTTCTAAGATTTTCTTGAGCTCTCGATTTGATAGCTCAACCTATCCATTAGTTTTGGGATGATAAGGTGTTGCCACCTTATGTGTTACCCTATATCTCGTTAGCGGGACATTAAATTGCTTGTTGCAGAACTGTGACCCACCATCACTGATTATCGCTCGCGGCACACCAAATCTTGAGAAGAGTTTCTTAAGAAATTGGATAACTACTTTATCATCATTTGTTGGTGACACCAAAGCTTCTACCCACTTTGAAACATAATCTACTCCTACCAAGATATACTTGTTGCCATGTGATTTGGGAAAGGACCTATGAAGTCCAATCCCTAAACATCAAAGAGTTCAATCTCTAAAATTCTAGATAACAGCATCTCATTCCTCTTTAAGATATTTCCCTTTCTTTGGTAGCAGTCATACTGCTCAACGTAACTACGTACATCCTTGAAGATGAAAGGCCGATAAAATTCACATTCGAAGACTCGAGATGCGGTCCTCATAGGTCCATAATGACCTGAGTAAGGTGCGTTATGATATTGCTCTAAAATATTTGCTACTTCTCAACTAGCAATGTAACACCTAAGAACTCCATCATTGCACCTCTTGAAGAGGTAAGGATCATCACATACATACATCTGAATATCCCGTAGAAATTTCTTCCTTAAGAGATAACTCAGATCTGCAGGAATAATTCCTCCAACTAAAAAGTTGGCATAGCCCGCATACCAGGGAGCTTCTACTCTACACATAGTCATAAGAGTTTCATCCAGAAACTTTCTTGAATATTCCCTTCAATCTCCATACCGTCGCTTTTCTCTAGCCTAGAGAGATGGTCTGCGATAACATTTTCTGCTCCTTTCTTATCCTTGATGGATAAGTTGAATTCTTGGAGTAACAAAATCTAGTGCATTAAGCGAGGTTTTGCATCTTGCTTTGAGAAAAGATATCTCAAAGCTGCATGATCAGTATAAATTATATCTTTTGAACCAAGCAAGTATGGTCTGAATTTGTCACAAGCGTAAACAATCGCAAGCATCTCCTTCTCTGTGGTTGTATAATTGAGTTGAGCTCCTTCCAGTACTCTACTAGCATAGTAGATGACATGAGTTTCCCCTCTTTCTTCTGTCCTAACACATAACCCAAAGCGATATCACTTGCATCACACATCATTTCGAATGGAAGCTTCTAGTCTGGTGATGAAATTATTGGAGCTATGATAAGAGCTTTCTTGAGAGCATCAAGTACCTTAAGGCAGTGTTCATCAAAGTTGAAGGATACATCCTGAACTAGCAAATTTGTTAGAGGCTTAGCAATTAGAGAGAAGTTCTTAATGAATCTTCTATAAAATCTAGCATGACCCAGAAATGCTCTAACTCCTATAACTGTGGTTGGTGCATCCATTTTCTCTATCGCCTCTGTCTTAGCTCTATCTACTTCTATACCAGCTCTAGAAATCTTATGCCCAAGGACTATCCCTTTGTCTACCATAAAATGGCACTTTTCCCAATTGAGCACAAGATTCTTTTCCTCACATGTTTTCAATACTTTGTCTAGGTTGTCAAGATAGTGATCAAATGAGTCTTCGAAAACAGAGAAGTCATCCATGAAGATTTCCATAATCTTCTCGTTCATCTCCTAGAAGATAGACTGTATACAATGTTGGAATGTTGCTGGGGCACAACTTAATCCAAAAGGCATTCTGATATATGCAAAAATACCGAAGGGACAGGTGAAAGATGTCTTCTCTTGATCTCTGGGGTATATTCCAATTTGGTTGTACCCAGAGTACCCATCCAAAAATCAATAATAAGAATACCCCGTAATCCTTTCCGATATTTGATCAATGAAAGGGAGTGAAAAATGATATTTCCATGTGGCGTCATTTAATTTATGATAATTCACGCACACTCTCCATCCGGTCACAGTTCTTGTTGGAATGAGCTCCCCTTCCTCGTTGACCACAACATTTATTCCCCCTTTCTTGGGAACACAATATATTGGGCTAACCTATTCACTATCCAAGATCGGATAGATAATGCTAGCTTCGAGGAGTTTTATCACGTCCTTCTTAACTCCTTTATCGATCTACCCTTGGCCTTGCTCCATCCTCCATGTAAATATGGTGCATCACAATTTCTAGGCTTATCCCCTTAATATCGGATATTTGCCAAGCCATGGCCTTAATCCATTTGTTCACAACTGTGAGCACTTTCCCTTCTTCCTCCTTAGTGAGCTTGTTCAATATGATAATTGGTAATCTCCCTCCATCTATTAAGAATGCATATCTCAGATTTGAGGGTAGCTCTTTCAGTTCAAAGGAAGGAGCTTTCACAATCGAGGGTGGAGTCTGATATTTCAAATGAATATCGAGCTCCTCAAGTAAACCCTTCTTACCAATTTCCTCCTTTACTTCTTCTACAATATCCTCATCTTCTTCTTTCCCTAGTTCTTTATCCTCAATACTAGAGATCTTTTCCTTGCAGAACTCGAGGATACACTCATCCACCACATCAATTTTCATGCACATCCCTTCATCAAGTAGATGGCGCAAAGCACTTGTCATATTAAACTCAACCTTCTCATCTCCAATTCGTAGTACCAATTTACCATTATGCACATCTACCAATGCATATGCGGTGTTGAGGAAGGGTCTTCCGTAAATCAGTGGACAGTTCTTGTCTTTAGAAAATCCAGAACCACAAAATTAACAGGCAAGATGAACTTATCAATCTTAACCAGGGCATCCTCAACCAAACCAAATGGTTTCTTCATAGTCTGGTCTGCTAACTGGAGAAGCATTGAAGTTGGCTTGACTTCGCAAAAACCTAGTTTTTGAAATGTAGATAAAGGCATCAAGTTGATATTTGCACCTAAATCACACAAGCATTTTGGAAACTCAGTTTCACCAATGAAATGGAGAATTGTAAAACTCCCCAGATCTTTTAGCTTCATTGGAAGATTCTTTAAGATTAGAGAGCTACAATTTGCTGTAAGGGTAATTGTCTCTCCATCTTCCCACTTCCTCTTCTTAGTGACGAGTTTCTTTAGAAACTTTGCATAATGTGGAACTTGATCTAGCATCTCTAGGAAAGTGACACTAATTTGTACGTTTTTCATTTTCTCCATGAATCGTAGAAATTTTTCATCCATCCCAGACTTTTTCTTTACCCTCTGAGGATAAGGAAGAATGGGGACCATTGGTGGTGGTGGTTATTAGTAGCCATGGCTTCAATAATTTGGAAGCCATCAGCTTTTGACTTCTCTGTTAGATCACCTTCGGCTGCTACATCTAGGTTGACTCGAACTTGTGGCTCACATTCATTGTAGAATGTTTGGATCAACATCCAGTCGAGTATTTGATAGTGTGGGCATTTACGAAGTAGTCCCTTGAAGCGATGCCATGCTTCGTGGAGAGATTCACCACCCTATTGCCCAAATTGAGAAATCTTATTACACAGTTGGGTGGTTTTACCTAAAGGGTAGTACTTTGCCAGAAACTTGTTGACAAGCTCATTCCACGTGGTGAAGGTGCCGACAAGAAATGTATCTACCCACTCCCTAGCATCGTCTTTCAAGCTATACTTGAATAGTCAAAGTTTGATGGCATCTGGTGAGACACCATTATACTTGACTGTCGAGTAGTGGTCCTCAAACTTTTGAATGTGCCTACTTTTCAGCTCAAAGTTATTTTCTTCCATGATCGGATATGCTATGCTCGATCTAAGATTGGCAAGTCTCGAGTAAGATTTGTTTCTCATGACAGGAATGTTAGCTACCTATCGATCGACCATCTCTCTCCTAAGCTGGTTCTTCCTTTGATGAAAAGTTTGTTCAATCTCTGGATTATACTTGATGAGTGCCTAAAACATTCATTCTTTGTGTTTATTTCTTAGGATCTTTTAGAGTTTTTAGTTTGTTTTCATTATTTTCTAGTTATCTTATCTTAGTTTTCATTCATTTGATTTTTAGTTGTGTTTGTCATTTCTCATTGTGTTATTGTGGTTTTAGGAGCCTATTCATGGACTTGAGGAGGATGCTTGATCGATAGTGCTAAGGCATGGGCGAGATGGAGCTCTCGAGAGCAAGAAGAACAAGCGTGCCAAGGTATGGAGCATGCCATAGGCACTAGTTGCACGCGCCATTGGTGCTCGGCTGGAGAGGAAGGTCACTCTGGCGATGGGCTTATGGCATGATTGGCGTGCGCCATAGGAGAGTGGTGCATGCCATGGACAGACAGAGATAGATAGTTGGCCACCCTATTTGCTCTTCTCATTGGCAAACATTTAGGGGGCCAAAGCTCTCAGGATTTTTATAATTGGAGGGTGTGGCAGACACATTAGGGAGACAATGGAGGTAGTAGTTAGGATTTTTAGTTTAGTTTATATTTTATTTACTTTGAGCTTTGGATTTTAGCTCATTATGACATATTATGAGAAAATGAATGAGTGAGAGAGAGTGCATTCCAGAGAAAAAAAGCCATGAATTGTAACTCAACTCTCTCCCATGGACTTGAGAAAGAGGAAGAAAGCTTCATGACCTTTGATAAGCTTTCTTCTCTTCATTTTGTTCATTTAAGCTTAAGTATGTTGATGTTTATATTTTGTTATTGCATAAGTATGTGTGAGTAGTATATTAACTGGGTTTGGGGCCTAGAAACTAACATATAATCAACTAATTCGAGGGGTTAAAACTAATAGATTTATGTTCTAGTTAATGAACTTAAAGCTTAATTATGGTTTCACATAGATTATGATCATTATTAGTTCTTGCCTTTGACAATGGTTTAGACTAGTTGGATGTGATAAAATCTTTGTGAATAACCACGATTATGATCTTAGTTAAAAAAATTGAGACCCAAAGGAGATGGAATTAATGAAAAGATTAACTAGAAGATTAATTGCTTAATGAATGAGAAATCTACTTAAGTAATTAATTGTCCACTGAGTGATACTTATGGTTTGTTCTTAGTTTGGTTTGAATCAATTAATGGGGTCAAAAGAACATCCAGTTGATTTAAGTTTTGCTAAAGTTCAATTTAGACAAATCTAGCGCAAAAAACTAGATTTATTGCTCATGAAACACTCGGACCATACCACGAAAATAATAAACCCCTTGAGTTGTTTGATTGCATAAGTTTCAATTGTACCAAACTCACTTTTAGTTAAGTTTGCTAAATCAGATTGTTAGTTTTGTATTTTGAAGTTCATAGACTTTTAACTTGCTTAAATCTTTAGATCATTAATTTAGAAGTTCATTTGAGTTATCAATCAACCAATCTTCATAATATACTCCTAAATAAGTTTGGAAGCTAAGTACGAAGCCTTAAAACTCAATTCCTTGAGGATCGACAAAACCGAACTTGCTTTGTGCTATTGCTATTGATAGTTTTCGTATGCCATAGGGTACTAGTTTGCATCATTGTTCTTGAACGAAGAACATTGGCGCGCACAATAGGTAGTGGCACGCACCATCGGTGACCAGAAGTTTGCCGGCGCTGACGAGCTCGTGAGGAAAGCTCTGTTGGATACAGTTGGCCCGCGCTAGAGACACAAGTGGTGCACGCCATAGATGGCCAGTGAACCATAAACAACACGCGAATTATTAGCGCACTTTGGATCGAGTACAAAGGATGTTCTAAAACCATTTTAAAAAAATTGGCGTCGTTGCCGGGGAATTGAGTTTTAAACACTCAATTTGGTGAACAAATTTGGATTAGGAAAACTTTTATTTTTATATAATAATATAATATATATATATAAAAAAAATTAAAAAAAATTAGAGTTAATTTTTAGCATTACTTGCAACACAAGTTACTTGCAAAGGAAGTTACGTGCATGCCCTTAACCCGTTCCATCAAAAATCTTCTGTTACAATTTGAAGTGGACATTACTCGACTAGAAAGGTCATTGCAAAAAGAGAAAAGAGAGAAAGAAAGGATAGGCAAGAAGGACAAGGAGCTGAAGCTCAAGCTCCTCAGAAGATCTTTAATGGACCATGGAAGACCAACATATGAGGAAGCGAAAACTGGAATACAGCAGCAGACTATTGAAGCTAATCATTTTGAAATCAAGCTGGCCGTGATTCATATACTTCAAGTATCAGGTCAGTTCTATGGACTTCCCAATGAAGACCCTAATGACCATCTTGGAAATTTCATGGAATTAGCTGATAACTTCAAGTATCTGGGAGCATCTGATGAGGCCGTAAAGATAAGGATGTTTCCATACACTCGCAGGGACAAGGCTAAACTTTGGTATACATAACTTAAAGGTACTCCAATAACCACTTGGGAGGAACTGTCAAATGCTTTTCTTGACAAATATTTCCCATATTCAAAGACTAGCAAGCTAGTCAAGGAGATCACCAATTTCGAACAATTTGAGGGTGATTCTTTGAGTGAAACTTGGAGAGATTTAAAGAATTACAAAGGAGTTTCCCTCACCATGGTTTATCAGAGGAATCTTTGCTCAAGACTTTCTATTTTAGCCTTTTACCAACAACAATGGGGACTGTTGATTCTGCATCCAATGGAAACTTCTTGAGGAAGGAAAGAGGTGAAGCCTACCATATTCTGGAAGAATTGGCAGCAACAAACAGGACAATCGCCCATGAAAGAAGAAAGCAACCAATCAAAGAACTAAGAGATCTAACAGAGTGAAGTGAGAAGAGAGGAATGATTGAACTTGAAGCTTCCTCATCATTTCAAGCTGAGCTAGATTTAATGGCAAAATAGTTGCGTGATTTGACCCTAAACAAAGTTGATTTTGTTGCTATACAACAAAATTGTAAAGCTTGTGGCAACATTGGCCATAAGATTAGTCAATGTGCCATGATAAACCAACAAATAGAGCAAGTCAATTTTATTAGTGGTCAAGGACAAAGAGGAAACCAAATGGGGAACAACCCATATTCTTCAACATACAATCCTAGATGGAGGAATCATCCTAACTTCTCATGGAAAGACAAAAGCAATGATGACAATATGGAAATTATTCTCGATAAAGGATTACCTTTTCTGTGGCCCACAACAAGGACCACCACTAAGTTTTCAACCACGTGGATTTTTGGGAGAAAGAATGGGGACCCTAGAGGAGAGATTTGACAAGGTGGAGAAATTCATCCAACAAACTGGAGAATCATCCACTAACCAAAGCCAAATATTGAAGGCCTTGGCAAGCCAAAAAGCAAGGCAAAATAATTTGGAATAATTCCTTAAGGGACAAGCAACTGCCATGCGCAACATGGAAGTACAACTTAGGGAAATTGCAAAGGCAAATGCCTAAAAAGCATCTGGCTCTCTTCCAAGTTCTACCGAAGAAAATCCTCGAGGCCACGTAAATGCAATCACCTTAAGAAGTGGGAAAGAATTAGCTTCTTAAATAGTCAAAGAGAAGGCTAAGGAAACTGACATTATGATTCCCGACCAAGACAAGGTAGAAGAAGTACCGAATGAGAAAGTCCCGCAAGAAGAAGTTGCTGAGGAAGAAGAAGTTTATATACCATCGCCACCGATGATTCCCATTCTACCTTATCCTTAGAGGGTAAAGAGAAAGATGGGAATGGACGAAAAATTTCTCTGTTTTATGGAGAAAATGAAGGATGTATAGATTAGTGTCTCTTTTCTTGAAATGCTAGATCAAGTTTCACATTATGCCAAGTTTCTAAAGGAACTCGCCACAAAGAAGAGAAAATGGGAAGATAAAGAGACAGTCGCCCTCATGGTAGTTTATACCTCTCTAACTTCAAAGAACCTTCCTACTAAGCTTCAGGATCTTGGGAGTTTTACTATTCCTAGTTTTATTGGTGACAATGAGTTTCCAAAGTGCTTATGTGATTTAGGTGCAATTATCAACTTGATGCCTTTATCGACATTTCAGAAACTAGGGCTGTGTGAAGTTAAGCCAACTTCAATGCTACTCCAGTTGGCAGACCAGACAATAAAGAAACCATTCGGTGTGGTTGAGGATGTCCTGGTAAAGATTGACAAGTTCATCTTTCCAATAGACTTTGTAGTTCTGGATTTTTCTGAGGCCAAGAAATGTCCACTAATTTTTGGCAAACCCTTCCTCAACACAGCACACGCGTTGGTTGATGTGTATAATGGTAAGTTGGTTCTCCAAATTAGAGATGAGAAGATTGAGTTTAACATGACAAGTGTAATGCGTCATCCTCTTGATGAAGGGATGTGCATGAAAATTAACGTTGTAGATGAATGTATTCTCGAATTCTACAAGGAAAATATTTCTAAAATCGAGGAAAAAGGACAGCAAGAAGAAGAAGAGGAAATTGTGGAAGAAGTAAAGGAGGAAGTCGATAAGAAAAGTCTACTTGAAGAATTGGAAATTCATTTGAAATATCGAACTCCACCCTAAATTGTGAAAGCTTTATCCTTGGAGTTGAAAGAGCTACCCTCACATCTAAGGTATGCATTCTTAATAGATGGAAGAGGTTACCAATTATAATCTCAAACAAGCTCTCTAAGGATGAAGAGGATAAAGTGCTTGCAATTATAAACAAACGGATTAAGGCAATTGCTTGGCAAATCTTTGATATCAAGGGAATAAGCCCAGAAATTATGATGTACCGTATTCATATGGAGGATGGAGCGAGGCCAAGGGTAGATCGACAAAGGAGACTTAATCCTAGCATGAAAGATGTTGTGAAGAAGGAGGTGATCAAGCTTCTAGAAGCTGGCATTATTTATCTGATTTCGGATAGTGAATGGGTTAGCCCAATCCATTGTGTTCCCAAGAAAGGGGGAATGATAGTGGTAATCAATGAGGAGGGTGAGCTCATTCCAACACAGACTGTGACCGGTTAGAGGGTGTGTATTGACTATAGGAAATTGAATGATGCTACACAAAAGGATTGTTTCCCTCTACCATTCATTGATCAAATGTTGGAGAGGATAGCGGGGTATTCTTACTATTACTTTTTGGATGGGTACTCAGGGTACAACCAAATTGCAATATATCCCAGAGATCAAGAGAAGACATCTTTCACCTGTCCCTTTGGTATCTTTGCTTATCGCAGAACGCCTTTTGGATTAAGTTGTGCCCCAGAATATTCCAACATTGCATGGAGTCTATCTTTTGGGAGATGAATGAGAAGATTATGGAAATCTTCATGGATGACTTCTCTGTATTTAGGAACTCATTTGATCATTGTCTAGAAAATCTGGACAAGGTATTAGAAAGATGTGAAGGAAAGAATCTTGTGCTCAATTGGGGAAAGTGCCATTTTATGGTAGACGAAGGAATAGTTCTTGGACATAAGATTTCTAAAGTTGGAATAGAAGTTGACAGAGCCAAGACAGAGGCGATAGAGAAGATGGTTGCACCAACCACAGTTAAAGGAATTAGAGCCTTTCTGGGTCATGCAGGTTTTTACAAAAGATTCATCAAGAACTTCTCTCTAATCGTGAAGCCTCTAACAAATTTGTTAGTTAAGGATGTGCCTTTCAACTTTGATGAGCATTGCCAGAAGGCATTTGACGCTCTCAAGAAAGCTCTAGTCACAGCTCTAGTTATTTCATTGCCAGATTGGAAACTTCTATTTGAGTTGATGTGTAATGCAAGTGACCTAGCTTTGGGTTGTATGCAAGGATAGAAGAAAGAAGGGAATCTCCATGTCATCTACTATGCAAAGTAGAGTGCTGGCAAGGGCCTAACTCAATTATACAACCACAGTGAAAGAGTTACTTGCAATCGTCTACGCTTGTGACAAATTCAGAGCATACTTGCTTGGTTCAAAAGTGATAGTCTATACCGACCATGCAGCTTTGAAGTATTTATTCTCAAAGAAAGATGTCAAACCTCGCTTAATGCGCTGGATTTTGTTACTTCAAGAATTTGACTTATCCATCAAGGACAAGAAAGGAGCTGAGAACATTGTCACGAATCATCTCTCTCGGTTAGGGAAAAGTGATGGGATAGAGAAAGATTGAAAGATACAAGAAGAGTTTCCTGATGAAACTCTAATGATGATTAGTAGAGTGGAAGCCCCCTGCTATGCAGATTATGCCAACTTTTTAGTTGGAAAAGTTATTCCTACAGGCCTGAGTTATCCTAAAAAGAAGAAATTCCTAAGGGATGCTCAAATGTTTGTATGGGATGATCCATACCTCTTTAAGAGATGTAATGATGGGGTGCTTCGACGATGCATTGTGGACTGGGAAGTAGCTAATGTTTTAGAGCAATGTCACAACACTCCGTACTTAGGTCATTATGGAGCAACAAGGACTGTAGCAAGAGTATTTGAGTGCGGATTCTATTGGCCTTACATCTTTAGAGACGCACGTACCTATGTGGAACAGTGTGATCACTGCCAGAAAATAGGCAACATGTCAAAAAGAAATGAGCTACCTTTATCTGGAATTTTGGAAATCGAGCTCTTCGATGTGTGGGGTTTGGATTTTATGGGACCATTCCCTACATCCAATGGCAACAAGTATATCTTGGTTGGAGTTGAATACATTTCAAAATGGGTAGAAGCTTTGGCATCACCTATAAATGACGCCAGAGGTGTTATCCAATTTCTAAAGAAACTCTTCTCAAGATTTGGGTTACCAAGAGCAATTATTAGCAATAGAGGATCACACTTCTGTAACAAACTATTCGAAATCCTGCTAAAAAGGTATGGGGTAACGCACAAGTTGGCAAACCTTATCGTCCCCAAACAAGCAGACAGGTTGAGCTTTCAAACCGAGAGCTCAAAAAGATTTTGGAAAAGACAGTCAGATCAGGTAGGAAAGATTGGTCGAACAAGCTCGATGGTGCCTTATGGGCATATCAAATGGCATTCAAAACTCTAATAGGAATGCCACCCTATAGGCTTGTTTATGGCAAGGCGTGCCATCTTCCTGTGGAACTTGAGCATCGTACATTTTGGGCCATCAAGACCCTTAACTACGATTACAAAAAGGCCGATAAGCGCAGAATTCTCCAACTTGCAGAGTTGGAAGAAATGTATGATTTGGCATTCGAGAACTTGAGACTCTATAAGGAAAGGACCAAGAGGAGACATTATGTCCACATCATTAAGAAAAACTTCAAGGAGGACCAACATGTTCTTCTCTATAACTCTAGACTTAGACTTTTCCCTGGGAAGCTCAAATCTAAGTGGAGCGGCCCCTACCAAAGTATTAAGGTGTTCCTATTCAGCGCACTCGATTTACAAGATAGCAAGGGGATAGTCTTTCGAGTTAATGGCCAATGATGCAAAGTCTATATTGGAAGTGGCATTATTAACTGAGTTGCAGAGGTGCAATCGGTTAATAAACCATCCAGTACTTGACAAACAAGGAACAAGAGTCAAGCTGATGATTAAAAATTAGCATGTTGGTGTATATAGTTTTATCATTTTTATTTTTAGGATTTTGTCCTCTTTTGCCTACAGAGAATAAAGAACAGGATGTTTTGCTCAAGGTACATTTTGCTAGTCAGTTTCCTAGTCTAGAAGAAGCTTCCAAAAGACATTTGCCTCATCTTTCTTAGTACGACAAAAGAAACATTGAGGATTGAGTGTCGTGACCTTATTCATAAGAGACACTCCTCATAATTTGTGAATACCGTGGTACTACAAGGTGACTCGAATAGGTTTAATGTCAAAAGGGTCGCAAGGAAAGATAGTAGTTCATCATGGTACTCTAATTGTGAGTTGTGCATATTGTGAAGGTCAGAGTTGGATTTGTAAATATACTTGTTCTCTTTTACCTTAAGAGGATAAAGAATAGGATGTTTTGTGCAAAGTATATTTTGTTGATTAGTTTTTTAGTCAAGAGAAAAATCCCCACGGACATCTATCTCATCATTCTTTGTACGGCAAAAGAGACATTGAGAATTGAATGGAGCAAAGAAAATTTCTTGAGACATTCTAGAGGAACATCCAAGAGTGCCTACAAGAAAAGGATGGCGAGATTTGGTTTCTATCATTAGTGCAGAAAGTTGGAACACAACAGAGATTACAACAAACATAGTATCATATAGCAAATCGAGCAAACTCTCCTATTATAGCAAGACCCCATTAGGCTTAGAGCTGAAAAGGTTGCGAGACCAGAGAGTTCGTCTTGGTACACAATTGAGGAGCTATGCGAGTTGCGGATATCAAAGTTGCATCTTTGATGGTGATTGCACCAAACATAGTACTATACGCCAATCGAGCGATCGTGCTATGATGTCGTGACCCTATTAGGCTTAGTGCTAAAAAGGTTGCAACAACATACAATCCATCAAGATATGACCCATCAGAATGGGGCATCTGGTTTTCAAGCTTTATTTATTGTGTGTTTGTTTATTTTTTATGTTGTATGTATATACGACAAAAGAACGGGAAAAACCAAGTCGCACACTGCATGGCGCATGCCATGGGCACATGCAATTGGTGCACAGAGGCATGGATGGCACGTGCCATAGGCACCAATAGTGCGTGCCAATGCTTGGTAAAATGCCTATATACACTCGGCAAACCCGATTTTCTTACTTTCCTCACTCTCCACATTTTTCAATCACCCAAAAACCAAAAACCCACACAAGCACACTACTCTACTACCTTCCCCCAACAAAACCCAATAGTTTCCAAGCATTTTCCATGGCAGAAGGAGCAAGAACAAGCCGCGCGAGTAGAGTAGGCAAGAGGTTACGGAGTTCCTCACCACCAACAGAGACCCCTCAGCTTCCAGACATCGTCGACCGCTACAATGCTCCTTTCTCAATCTTTCATGATTGGGAAGGGAGGAGGTACACCCATTTCTCTAGAATAGAAAATGTCAATTACTTTAGGTTTGATATGGAGGATATGAAGAAATTGGGTTTAGAGAGGGAGTTGAAGAGGATGTTGAGAAAGTTTGGTTGGAGATACTTTGGGGAAAGGGAAGTTCTAAGGGTAGAAGAACTGAGCTGTGAGTTCTTTACGACTTTGACGATAGCTAAAGATAATGGGTCCTTCTCTTCTAGGCTATTTAGCAAAGAATTCACTATGGAGGAGGATGAATTTGTTAAGCTATTTGAGTTTCAACCTGGGGGGAATGCACTAGATTTTTTGCCCCTTGGACGTGCTCATCGAGCATGGTTCAAGCTCATAGGTTTTGAGCGATATGAGTTTGGGAGGGCACCCAATGCCCTGATAAAGGACCTCTACCATCAATACATGAGTCTTACGATTAGCAGGCAGTAGGAAGAGTCGAAGGTCTTTCGTCCTCAGCTATATGCTTTTTATTGTTTGCTCCATAAGGAGCAGTTTAGCACATGGGCGATGATCTTAGATTTGTTTAGACAGATGATCAATCAGAGACCCACAGGTCTTTACCTAGCTCATATTGTTGCATGCATTGCTTGTCATATGTTTCCTGATGAGTTTGTAGAGTTCCAAGGAACAATAGTATATCCATTGGTGATCAACATCACTAGGCTTCAAAACAGCAAGCTCATCTCAAAGACAAAGTCAAGGAGCGCCGGTGAAGATGTGTATAGGTACAAGGCATAGGAGGACAAGGCATCAGTTCAACAGAGACTTGGGTCAAAGCTTCTATTACCAGCTCAGGACAAGGGTGCCGAGGAGGAGCCTAGTTAGCCAGGCCCTAGTGAGCCTGGACCAAGCCATCAAGGTCGGGACTACCATGGTGAGCTCTCGTACTTACATGACAAGTTTACTACCTTGCAGGTGCAAGTGCAAGATTATGCAGTCACCAACTAGACAAACTTGGAACGATATTACGAGGAGCACGAGAGAGAGGTGGTAGAGTAGAGGGCCAAACAGGAGGAGCAGCGCACCTTCAGGGCAGAGCAGCGGGCACATGCTTAGTGGATGGAACAATAGGCAGAGAACTTTGATGGTGGTTTTATGTTTCCACTAGAGGACCCACCACAGGACCCACCATAGGATCCAGCATAGGATTGATAGGGAGCTCCTACTTCCCTACCTTTAGTTATTTTGTTTTAGTTATTTTATTTTATTTTAGTTATTATTTGATTCTTTTGCTGTTAGTTTTTTTGTTTAGGTTTGTTGAGTATGTTTGTTTGCTTATTTTTTATTTCCTTTTTATTTGCATGTTTGTATTTTTGTTTTCGTGATGTTTGTGTTTTTGTATGCGTGTTTTAGACACATTGAGGACAATGTGTTGCTCAAGTGTGGGGGAGGGTTCCTTCTAGGAATCTTCCTTTCTTAGGTTGTTTAGAGTGTCTAGGTTGTGTTGGTTTAGACTTGGCATGATTTTTTCAAAAATTTGACCCCCCTAAAAAATTTTCAGCTTTTGTTAGAATTTTATCGAACTCTTAGTTAGGGATTTAATTCAAGCACAAAGCCTAGGAGTTTGGTAGAAACCTAATACTTGGTTGTTTAAACAAGTGGTTTCATTATGTAGACTAGACTAGAAGGTTTATGAGTGAACCTTGTGAGGACTTGATGAGTGTGAAAACACTCATCTTTTGTATGTGTTTTTAGAGTCTTTTTGCCTTTGTTTCTTTTGTTAGTATTAGAAATGCATTGTATTAATGTGAATATCGTGCATTGTCCATTTTTGTGATGTCTTTTGAGTTTTATTGTGTTTTCCTTGGTTTCGTAGGTTTGGAGTGCTAAATGGAGGTTTCGGATGTGCCATGCTTCATCGAACGCAATTGGGCCGGCCGGGAAGGAAGGACAAACAACTATGGGCCGTGGGCTTTTGATGTGGATTGACCTTTGGTGACTAAAATGGCGATAACTTTTGCATATTGTGTCCAATGGAGGCAAGTGAGGTGGCGTTGGAAAGAAGACATCCAGGGCTACAACTTCGTTTCTAAGGGTCTTCGTCCATTTCGCAGTCTAAGATGGTCAAAAACTATGTTCAAATTCAGAGTCTGAATCTGGCGATTTTCCACCCGAGTGGGCCAAATTTGGAGACAAAATTTGGGCCCAAGATGAGTGCCTTTGCCAAATTCCATGGCTGCTACTTGAGGAAGAAAGAAGAGCATTGAGAAGACTAGAGACAAGTTAGATATTTGTTAGGAGTTAATTAGATAAAACTCAACTTTAACTTTCAATTTCACTCATCCTTCATAATTGTAAAAACTTGAAGATTGGCTTGAGAGCTTTGAAGAAGGAAAAACTTGAAGAACACTTCATGAGCTTTCTCTCCTCTTAACTCTTTAATTATTTACATGCTTGTTTTACTTATGTTAAATAAAATGTTTAGTTTGTTAATAGCTATGTTTGAGTAGTTATTTTGTGGATTGGTGCTTATATGATTTCTAAGTAGCTAATGATCTAGAGGGGGGAGATTTAATGATTAATATTGTGTTCTAATCAGTAATCTTAATGCTTGGTTTTGCTTGATCACCATAACCATGATTATATTTGATTTAAATATCCGAGAGGAATTGAGATTGAATGATTGATTGATTAGATGATTAATGATCTTTTGATGAGAGATCTCATGAGAAATTAGTTATCCAAATGGTTATGCTTATAATTGGTAATTGATAGGACTAAATGAGTTTTTGGAGGCGAGAGCACATCTTATTCATTGAAAACTTGTCAAGGATCAATTTAGACTATTTATAGCGAGAGCATGAATATGTTGCCTTAGAAAAACTCGGATCACAATTGAACTTTGTAACCCCCTTGTATCATTATGTTATTTGGATTGTTATAAGTACCAAGCCCACTTTGCTTAATTTGTTAGAATCGTTATAATTCATAATCGTGACTTGTGCCTTTGATTGAAGTGCTTAAATTATGACATGTGTGTTTGATTGAAGTGTATATTGTGTTTTGGAAATTGTTAGTGTCTCTTGTAGTTAGGTTTCAATTAGTTATACTTAGAGTTAAGAATCGTCATCACAGATATCCAAGCCATAGTCCTAAACTAGTAGTCAAATCAAGTTAGCAGCCTATAACCAAGTCCTTGTGGGACGACATTCCTGTACATATCTTTATTGTAAGGAAGGAGACATGCAGAAACCCCTTCTCGTCAATTGGCGCCGTTGCCGGGGATTTGAGGAATAGACGTTGAGTTTAGCTTGAAAACTTGGATTTGGACATTATTTTTCTTATGTTAGTTATGTTGCTTAGGTACAACGAGTGTTTGCATGCCCTTAACTCGATCCACAAGCACTCCTCCTTTGTTTGTTGACGCGGACATAGCTAAGATAAAGAGGTTGTTACGACGAGAAAGAAGAGCTAAGGAAAGGATGGAGAATCCGGTTCAACAAAGGAATGAGGCACTAAGAGATAACTTAGAGGACGGAGCTCCACAATGATCTTTGATGGATTATTCTAAGCCTACTTCGAAAGGGGCAAGATAGGGAGTTTAGAACCCACCTATACAAGCCAACAATTTTGAGATCAAGCCGGTTGTGATTCAAATGCTCCAAAACTCGATCCAATTCTTTGGTTTGTCGAGTGAGGATCCAAATGAACATATTTTGGATTTCTTGGAATTAGCCGATACCTTCAAGTATAATGGATTTTTAGAGGATGCTAAGTTGCTAAGGTTATTTCCATTTACTTTGAGGGACAAGGCAAAGTTATGGTATAAGCAGTTGGTAAAGACACCAATTGCTACTTGGGATGAGTTAGCGGATGCATTCCTAGAGAAGTATTTCCCCTTCTCAAAGACTAAGCAACTTGTTATGGAGATTAATAACTTCCAACAATTTGAGAATGAGTCTTTGAGTGAAGCTTGGGATCGGTTTAAGGAATTGCAAAGGAGTTGTCCACACCATTGTTTATCAGAGGAGTCTTTACTCCAAACCTTTTACTATGGTCTTGAACCAACTACAATGGGGACGGTGGATTCAGCTTCTAATAGAAACTTCTTGAGGAAGGACAAGGATGAAGCCTACTATGTCCTTGAAGAATTGTCAATTACAAACCATTTAAGGCAAAAGGACAGAGGAAAGCAACCAGTTAGAGATCAAAAAAGAATAATCAAACTTGGTTATGATGATAGTGTACAAGCTCAATTATCATTGTTGACGAAGAGAATGAATGAAATGAGCACAAGTAAAGTCAACACGGTTGAAATGTCAACAACTTGTGAGATTTGTGGCAATGTTGGCCATGAGATGGATCAATGTGCAATGATGAATCCACCGATGGAGCAAGCACATTATGTTAGTGGCCAAGGCCAAGGAGCGAATAGGATGGGAAATAACCCGTATTCTTCCACCTATAATCCCAGATGGAGGAATCGTCCTAACTTTTCGTGGAAAGGAGGAAATAGTATGGATAACATGGCACTTGTTCCTGACAAAGGACTTCCCCTGCATGTACCGCAAGGAGCACCACCTGGTTTTCAACCACGTGCTTACTTGACAGACCGAATGGGAGCTATGGAAGAGAGGTTTGAGAAAATGGATAAGTTTATGCAAGAGGTTGGTGGAGTTGTTAGCCAACAAGGACAGATCCTAAATGCTATAAATCAGCAAGGATCAAAGCAAAACAACTTGGAGCAAATTCTTAAGGGACAAGCTACTGCTACGCATAACATGGAAATGCAACTTGGAGAAATAACATAAGCAAGTTCCTACCGACAATTCGGTTCTCTTCCTAGTTCAACGAAAATAAATCCTCGAGGAAATGTGAATGCAATTTCCTTGAGAAGTGGAAAGGATTTAGCTTATCAAGAAGAGAATGAGAAGGCTAAAGAGAGTGAAATGGTGACTCATAGCAAAGATAAGGAAGAAAAAGAAGTGTCGAGGGAGAAGGTTCCACAAAAAGAAGTAGTTGCGGAAGAAGAAGTGTATGTGTCACCACCACCTTATGTTCCTCCTCTACCCTTTCCTCAAAGGGTTAAGAGGAAGAATGGGATGGATGATAAGTTTCTTCGATTTATGTCAAAAATGAAGAACGTCCAAATCAGTGTCTCTTTCTTAGAGATGCTTGATCAAGTTCCGCACTACACCAAGTTTTTGAAGGAACTCATCACGAAAAAGCGAAAGTGGGATGATGGAGAGATGGTTGCACTCACTACTAAGTGTAGCTATCTCATCTCAAAGGATCTTCCGACGAAGTTGCAAGATCCGGGGAGTTTTACTATCCCTTGCTTTATCGGTGCTATAGAGTTTCCTAAATGCCTATGTGATTTAGGGGCAAGCATTAATTTGATGCCTCTTTCCACTTTCAAGAAACTTGGTTTATGCGAGGTGAAGAATACATCGATGCTTCTCCAATTGGCCGATCAAACCATTAAGAAGCTAATTGGTGTTGTTGAGGATGTCCTCGTGAAGATTGATAAATTCATCTTTCCGGTGGACTTTGTGGTGCTAGATTTTGTAGAGGACAAGAGTTGTCCTTTAATTCTTGGAAGACCTTTCCTCAACACCGCATGTGCATTGGTGGATGTTCACGATGGAAAATTGGTACTTCGGGCAGGGGAGGAAAAAGTAGAATTCACAATGACCAAGGTCATGCGCCATCCTTTGGATGAAGGCACATGTATGAAGATAGATGTTTTGGATGAGTGTGTCCGTGAACTGGAGAAAGAGATCCTCTCAAGCATTGAGGATGTTTATGATGATGTAATTCCCATGGAAGAAGAGGGGAATTTAGAAGAGTTTGAGGAGGAAGTTGATAACAAAGTCATCATGCGAGAGATGGAACTTAATTTGAAATATCGAACTCCACCATCTATAATCAAGGCTCCTCTTTTGGAGTTCAAGAGTTACCCTCTCATTTGAGGTATGCTTTCTTGAAAGAAGAAAGGAGATTATCGATTATCATTTCCAACAAACTCTCAAAGGAGGAAGAGCATAAGGTGCTTAAGATCGTGAACAAGCGGATTAATGCCATGGCTTGGAAAATATCCGATATCAAAGGGATTAGTCCTAAGATAGTTATGCATCATATCCATATGGAAGAAGGAGCAAAGCCGAGGGTGGACTGGCAAAGGAGGTTGAACTCAAACATGAAAGAAGTGGTGAAGAAGGAGGTGATTAAGCTCCTTGAGGCAGGAATCATTTATCCAATATCGGATAGCGAGTGGGTGAGCCCAATACATTGTGTCCCAAAGAAAGGGGGGATGACGATTGTGATTAGTAAAGAGGGTGAGCTCATTTCCACAAGAACAGTGACTGGTTGGTGAGTGTGTGTTGACTATCGAAAATTGAACGATGCAACATGCAAGGATCATTTTCCTCTCTCATTCATTGATCAGATGTTGGAGAGAATTGCTGGATATTCCCATTATTGTTTCCTTAATGGATATTCTGGTTATAACCAAATTGCGATTTACCCAAAGGATCAAGAGAAGACTTCCTTCATATGTCCTCTTGGTATTTTTGCATATCGACGAATGCCGTTTGGACTTTGTTGTGCTCCAGCGACATTCCAACGATGCATGGAAGCAATTTTCTGGGGAATGAATGAAAGGATTATGGAGATCTTTATGGACAATTTCTCGGTGTTTGGAGATTCATTTGATAATTGCTTGGAAAATCTGGATAGAGTTATGAAGAGATGTGAAGAAAAGAACCTTGTTCTCAATTGGGAGAAATGTCATTTCATGGTAGATGAGGGCATTGTTCTTGGACATAAGATATCCAAAGTTGGTATGGAAGTTGATAAAGCAAAGACGGAAGCCATAGAGAAGATGGCCGCACTGATTTCAGTTAGAGGAGTGAGAGCTTTTCTTGGACATGCGGGATTTTACCGATGATTTATCAAAGATTTCTCTCTTATAGCAAAGCCACTTACTAACTTACTAGTGAAGGAAGTACCTTTCAACTTTGATGAGCCTTGTTTTAAGGCATTTGCTTCGTTGAAAAAAGCTCTTGTCACAGCTCCGATGATTTCATCTCCAGATTGGAATTTACCATTTGAGTTGATGTGTAACGCAAGTGACATTGCTTTAGGATGTGTGCTTGGTCAAAAGAAGGAAGGGAAGCTTCATGTGATTTACTATGCTAGCAGGGTGTTGGCAGGTGCCCAACTCAATTACACGACAACCGAGAAGGAGTTATTAGTGGTGGTCTATACTTGTGACAAATTTTGTCCATACTTGCTTGGATCGAAGGTGATCATTTACACTGACCATGCGGCCTTGAAGTATTTGTTTTCTAAACAAGATGCTAAGCCTAGGCTTATGCGATGGATTTTATTGCTACAAGAATTTGACTTGTCCATTAAGGATAAGAAAGGATCGGAGAATGTAGTAGCAGATCATCTATCTCGCATTGAGAAGAGTGATGGAATGGAGATACAAGGACAAATTCAAGAAGAGTTTCTGGATGAAACTTTGATGTCATTGAACAAGATGGATGTTCCTTGGTTTGCTGACATTGCCAACTACTTGGTAGGAGGAATTATTCCAAATGATTTGAGCTATCCTCAACAGAAAAAACTTCAATGGAATGCTCAATTCTACATTTGGGATGATCCTTATCTATTCAAGCGGTGCAATGATGGAATGCTTAGACAGTGCATTGCTGATGATGAAGTAGGAAATGTCTTAGCACAATGTCATAAGACCCCCATATTCAGGTCACTATGGAGCGATGAGAACGGCATCGAGAGTTTTTGAATGTGGGTTTTATTGGCCCAATATTTTTAGAGATGCTAGGACATTTGTTGCTCAATGTGATCGATGTCAAAGAACTAGGAATATTTCCAAGAGGGATGAGATGCCACAATCTGGAATCCTTGAAGTTGAACTCTTTGATGTTTGGGGTTTAGACTTTATGGGACCATTTCCAACCTCCTATGGAAACAAGTACATTTTGGTAGGCATTGATTATGTGTCTAAGTGGGTTGAGGCTTGGGCTTCACCAACGAATGATTCTAAGGTAGTGATTCGTTTTATCAAAAAGCTCTTTTCGAGGTTTGGCGTACCAAGAGCAATCATTAGTGATGGAGGTTCGCATTTTTGCAACCGACCATTTGAAGTTTTATTGAAACGGTATGGGGTGACTCACAAAGTTGCTACACCCTATCACCCTCAAACAAGTGGTCAGGTAGAACTCTCAAATTGGGAACTCAAGAATATTCTTGAGAAGACAGTGGGAGGAGCGAGAAAAGATTAGGCAAACAAACTTGATGATGCTTTGTGGGCATATAGGATGGCATTTCGAACGCCTATTGGTATGTCGCCATACAAGCTTGTTTATGGAAAGGCATGTCACCTTTCGATTAAAATTGAACACCGTGCATTTTGGGCAATTAAGACCCTTAACTATAATTATAAAAAGGCCGGTGAGCGACAGGTGCTCCAACTAGAAGAGTTGGATGAAATAAGAGATATGGCATTTGAAAGTGCACGCCTCTACGAAGAGAGTTCAAAGAAGAGACATGATGCTCATATTGTAAAGAAAGAGTTTAAAGAAGGACAACAAGTTCTTCTTTATAACTCTCGCTTGAGACTCTTCCTAGGTAAACTCAAGTCCAAGTGGAGTGGTCCATTCAAGCTCATATTGTGTCCTCTTTTACCTGCAGAGATTAAAGAACAGGATGTTTTGCATTAAATATTTTCTTTTACTTAGAGTCTTACTTGCTCGACAAATCCTAATCGACATTTCCCTAATCATTCTTTGTAGAGCCAAAGAATCTTTAAGACTTGAGCATTGTGAAATGAATTACTTGAAGCACTCGAGAGGAATGTCAAAGATGGCTTATTATCGAAGAATGAAAAGATTTGGATTTTGTCCTCGGTGCGGGAAATTAGAGCATGACGGAGAATGTAGCAAGAAAACTACAAACTCACAAGATGAGCGTACCACGTTACTCCGCCAAGACCCCGTTAAGCTATACGCTGAAAAGGTCGCTCGGCGAGGGAGTTCTGCATGGTACGCCATTCAAGAGTTATGTGAGCTGCGAATTTCAAAGTTGAAATTGTGACCCATGAACTTAGGGCATCTCGTTTTCAAGCTTTCCAGGAACGCAGTGTAAATAAAAGCCAAAAAAAATTAGTGTAATTTCAATTTTTAGTTTTTTTGCAGTTTGTATGGTATGCATTTTCTTATATTATGTTTGCTTGAAGTTTATGTTTGCAAGTTTGTACCTATTGTCTTGATGAATTATGTGAGTTTTATGGTGTCTACTTGAATTGATGATTTGGTTTTGATTGATGAAATTGTTGAGGAGTGCATGGCTAAGCTTGAGAGAAGAAACTCAGGGAGGTTCGTAACACTAGGCACTCATTTTGTTGAGGAGTGCATGCCATAACAGGTCGCCCGAAACGGTATGCAATATTTGAAGACTTTCTTTATGGGATTTGTAAGTTATTGCATTGAACAAGGATGATTCTGAGCAAAATTGGACAACCCGTCGGATGACGGGTTTGAGGCGTCGGGCGACAGAAATGTACGATTCGAGCAGATTTTTCTCCTCGAGCAAACTCGTCGGACGACAGGTCCAAGGTGTCGCACAACAGAAATGTATGATTCGGGTAGATTTTTCTCCTCGAGCAAACCCGTCGAACAACAGGTCCAAGGCGTTGAACGATGGAAAGCTACGATTCGGACAGATTTTTCTCCTCGAGCAAACCCATCGGACGACGGGTCGGGACCATCGGACGACAGAAATGTGCATTTTGGATAGATTTTTCTCCTCGAGCAAACTCGTCAGACAACGGGTCCGAGGCATCGGATGACGGAAATGTGCGATTCGGGCAGAAATTTTTAGAGCAAATCCATCGGACGACAGGTCCGAGGCGTCGGATGCCGGAAATGATGATTTTGGGCAGATTTTTTCTTCACAACTTAAATACCCAACCCTTCATTTCCCTCTCACTTTTCACCCAAACACCAAACACCCATTCTTCCTCTCCAAAACCCATTCTTCCACCCAAACACTCAAACACCCATTCCTCTTCATAAACACCCCCCCACTCTACCCAAAACCCTTCCTCTACAAAAACCCAATCTTTCCAAATTACCCACTCAATCATACCCCTACCACAAGAAAACACAAACACCCAACACCTAACTTTTGTTTTGTGTTTTGCTAGGTGTTTCAAGGTTCAACATGTCCGGAAAAGCAACTTCAAGACGTGGCTCATGACTACCAACTCGTAAAAGGGACCGCCCAACTCATTCTCCTCCACCTATGTTCGTGAACCCATACGATGGTCGCCCACCTACACCACCCAACATCGCCGCCCAATATCAAGCTCCCTTTGCAATTTTTGAAGATTGGGAGGGAGAGAGGTATTCCCAATTCTCATCTCTAGAAACTATAGGACATTTTACGATAGATTGGGATGATATGCGGATCTTGGGTGTTGATGAAGAATTGGGAACTTCTTTGAAACATTTTGGTTGGGAGTACTTTGCTGATAATGAGGTAAATGCGTATGAGAGATTATCTTGTGAATTCTATTGCACGTATAAAGTTGCCACTAATCGTAGTTACTTCACGGCACGATTGTTTGACACTACATTTAAAGTGTATGTTGGAAACTTCAAAGAACTTTTTGGACTACGTAAAGGGAGTAGTAGTGTTTTGAATTTTAAGCCGGGTGAACTTGCTCATCAAGAATGGCTGGAGATTTTAGGTTTTGATAGGTATGAGAGTGGGTTAGCACCTAGTCAACTCATTAAGGAACCACATATTGCAATCCTACATCGTTTTATGAGTTTGACATTTAGTGGTCAACGCGAGGAGAGTAAAGTTTATCGTCATCAATTGTATGCTATCCATTGCTTGCATTATAACATTCTGTTCAATACTTGGGACATGATTTTGGATGTTTTTAACCGCACTGTGACTGAGAAATGTGCCTGGTTATACCTTGGTCATATTATTGCTGGTCTTGCACAAGATTTCTTTCCTAGGAAATTTGCAGCATTTAAAGGGAGTCCTCCTGTACCCCCGATCAAGATCAACATCCATAAGCTCAACCTCAGCAAGTTAATCGAGAATACCAATCACAACGGGCAGGAGGTCGTGACATATAAGGAATGGGCTAAACGCCCGTCGGTCCAGCGCCACCTCAAGGAACCAATCCCACCACTAAGGCCTTCCGATCCTCAAGCACCGGTGGATGATTTTCCGACATAAATGCAGGCTATGCATTTACGGGTTCAACACTTGGAGGAGGTAGCCGATACTAATATGGCCAACTGGGAGAGAATATTTGAGTACAATGCTCGAATGGAGAGCACTATGTTTCGAATTGACCAGAGAGCACTATGTTTCCTTTTACTTTTATTTTTATTTATTCATTGTCTATGATCTTGTGTGCTTTTGTTTGTGTTTTTGTATGCATGTTTTGAGTTTAGTTTATTCATATCTTTAGGTGCTTATTAGTATCTTATTTGTTCACTTTGAGGGCAAAGTGTCTTCTAAGTGTGGGGAAGGGTTCCATTGTGGAATCCATTGTGTTTAAGTCCTTGTTTAGGTTGTTTGTGCAAATTTAAATTTTGGCATGAAATTTTCAAAATTTGACCCCCCTCAACATTTTTAAGCTTGTTTTAGAGGATTGTCACATTCTTAGTTATGAATTTAGCTAGAGCTCAATGATTAGGAATTAGTAGATTTCTCAAACTCGGTTGTTTAAGTTAGTGGTCTACCTATGTAGATTAGACTAGAGAGTTTATGTGTGAACCTTGTGAGGAAAATTAAGCCGAAGGAGGAGACACCAGTCTTCAATTATTCATGAGGGACATTCTTGAGTCTGGGTGATTGAGGTATCCTGCTAGTACTTGTTGTCGTCTCGGTTGCGTAGGAGCAAAGTGTTGGGGGCAAACTTTTTCCTTGACATTGAGACTTGTACTTATTAGACAAAATCCCTTGTTTTGACCATTTGAGCTTAACTTCTTGTTGATTATCCTAGCCTAACCAAACTTAGCCTTCATTTCATCATTTCCCTTACCTTTGACTATTTAATTCTTGGACATGTTAGGGATGATATTAATCGGGTTTAGTTTGTAAGTTGGTGTAAATATTGTTTGAATTTTTGGGACTTTGGTTATTAGAGTAGCTAAAACTGCGAAGCCTAGTTTTATGTGTTTTCATTTGTACTTTTGTGTATATAAATGTATTATAAAAAAAATGCAAAAGAAAAAAAAGGTGAAAAAGAAAGAAAAGAAAAAAAGGTGAAAAAGAAAGAAAAGAAAAAAAAAGTGAAAAGCAAGAGAAAAAAAAGGGTGATTTAAATTTGGCAAGTGTAGTGCTTCGCAGTAATTAGCATTTGGGGGAAATTGGGAAATTTGAGCGAATTGTGCTTGGTGAGAATGTTTAGAATAGACGAAAGATTAGTTTTTGTAAAGCATGTCCTCAAATTTGGTAGTTGAGCTACTACATGATACCATCTCCCATATACCTTTGCCCGGTTACTACTCTTTTATTATATTTTTCCCCCAATCATTAGCGATTATGCGACCTTGAGATGCAATTTAGTAGGACGTAGGATGCTTTGAAATATACCGGCCAATTATGCGAGAGATAGGTAGTTGACCACTTACAAATTGAGTGAGAAACTTTCCGAATCCTTGTGAGTTTAACCCTCTAGTGTCTTTTACATAGTTTTAACACTTTTCTAAACAATTGAGTAGGAGACGTTTACTATTTCTAATCTTGATGTTTTAGTTGATGAACTAGCTTGGAGTGGGGTGATCTTGTGATTTGAGCTTGGATATTTTGAGGGGGAGTTAAGTGGAGAATTTGACATGCCAAGTCTTTTGTTTGCTTGATTGTTTTCTTGTTTTTGTTGTGTTTTGTGTTTTGAGTCTTTTGTTTTTGCTTGAGCATTGCTTGAGGACAAGCAATGATTCAAGTGTGGGGGTGTGATGAGTGTGAAAACACTCATCTTTTGTATGTGTTTCTTTTGTTAGTATTGGAAATGCATGGTATTAATGTGAATATCGTGCATTGTCCATTTTTGTGATGTCTTTTGAGTTTTATTGTGTTTTCCTTGGTTTCATAAGTTTGGAGTGCTAAATGGAGGTTTCGGATGCGCCATGCTTCATCGAACGCAATTGGGCCGGCCGGGAAGGAAGGACAAACAACTATGCGCCGTGGGCTTTTGACGTGGATTGACCTTTAGTGACTAAAACGGCGATAACTTTCGCATATGGTGTCCAATGGAGGCAAGTGAGGTGGCGTTGGAAAGAAGACATCCAGGGCTACAATCCCAAAGGGTCTTCATCCATTTCGCAGTTTAAGATTGTCAAAAACCATGATCAAAGTCAGAGTCCGAATCTGGCAATTTTCCACCCGAGTGGGCTGAATTTGGAGGCAAAATTTGGGCCCAAGATGAGTGCCTTTGCCAAATTCCGTGGCTGCTACTTGAGGAAGAAAGAAGAGCATTGAGAAGACTAGAGAAAAGTTAGATATTTGTTAGGAGTTAATTAGATAAAACTCAACTTTAACTTTCAATTCCACTCATTCTTCATAATTGTAAAAACTTGAAGATTGGCTTGAGAGCTTTGAAGAAGGAAAAACTTGAAGAACACTTCATGAGCTTTCTCTCCTCTTAACTCTTTAATTATTTACATGCTTGTTTTACTTATGTTAAATAAAATATTTAGTTTGTCAATAGCTATGTGTGAGTAGTTATTTTGTGGATTGGTGCTTATATGATTTCTAAGTAGCTAATGATCTAGAGGAGGGAGATTTAATGATTAATATTGTGTTCTAATCAATAATCTTAATGCTTGGTTTTGCTTGATCACCATAACCATGATTATATTTGATTTAAATATCCGAGAGGAATTGAGATTGAATGATTAGATGATTAATGATCTTTTGATGAGAGATCTCATGAGAAATTAGTTATCCAAAGGGTTATGCATATAATTGGTAATTGATAGGTCTAAATGAGTTTTTGGAGGCGAGAGCACATCTAATTCATTGAAAACTTGTTAAGAATTGATTTAGACTATTTATAGCGAGAGCATGAATATGTTGCCTAAGAAAAACTCGGATCACAATTGAACTTTGTAACCCCCTTGTATCATTATGTTATTTGGATTGTTATAAGTACCAAGACCACTTTGCTTAATTTGTTAGAATCGTTATAATTCGTAATCGTAACTTGTGCCTTTGATTGAAGTGTTTAAATCGTGACATGTGCTTTTGATTGAAGTGTATATTGTGTTTTGGAAATGGATTTTGTCTCTTGTAGTTAGGTGTCAATTAGTTACACTTAGAGTTAAGAATCGTCATCACCAATATCCAAGCCATAGTCCTAAACTAGTAGTCAAGTCAAGTTAGCGGCCTATAACCAAGTCCTTATGGGATGACATTCCCGTACTTATCTTTATTGCAAGGAAGGAGACATGCAGAAACCCCTTCTCGTTAGGACTTGAGCTGACGGAAGAGACACTAGTCTCTATTTGTCATGAGGTGCATACTAGTGTTAGTTAATCGAGGCATCCTACTAGTACTTATCGTAGTCTAGGTTGCGTGGAAGTTAGTGAGATGATGGGGCATTCTTTGATATTTGAGCCTAGAGCCTTAGAGCCTAGAACCTTCATTATCAGTGTTGTTATACCCTTTGAGCTGAGCCTTTTCTTGATCTTAGATGAGGAATCCGATTACAAGCCAACTTTGAGCCTTATATCTATCATCATCCCTACCTTTGATCATCTGATTCGAGAACACATAGGTTGCGCATGTTGGGAGTGATTTGTATTGATTGTAGTTGGTATCTGAAATCGACTTAGGGTATATTGTTGGGATTTTTATAGTATATGACCATTAGAGAAGCCAAGTTTGCCTAGACATTTGCAATTTTGTATAGTGCATTGAATGTTTTAGAAAAAGAAAAAGAAAGAGAAAATGAAGAAGAAAAAAATGGTGAAAAGAAAAGAAAAAGAAAAGAAAAAGAATGTGAAGTTGAATAAGCATAGTTTCTAGGCAAAACTTGAGCTTCTAGGTCTTAGTAAATTGGGATATTGGGTAGCTTACTTTTATTATACTTGGTGAGGATGTTTTAGCATAGACGAGTGATCGAGTAGTACTTGTATCAAGTCCTCAGATTGGGTGGTTTAGCCACTATCCATACATTTTTACCTCACCCTGACCTTCAGCCCCATTACAACCCGATGAAAAGCCCCCTGATCATTGACAACTATTGCAACTTTTAGATAATGCTGAGTAGGATGTAGGATGCTTTGAGACATTGACCTATATACGAGTGATAGGAAGTTGACCATATACACTACATGAGTGAAACACTTTACTATCCATGAGAGTTTAACCTTCTAGTGTCTTTTACACAGAGTTAACACTTGTTTAAACAATAAAGTGTCTAGGTGTCTACTAGTTCATAGTGTTTTGTGCTTTGAATTGATAAACTAACTAGGTTTATGATGTGACTTTAATATAAGTTGATGTTTTTTAGGGAAGTTAAGTTTTGATCTAGTCTTGCCAAGTCTTTACCTCGTTATGTGTTTGTGTGTTTATGTGATTTTTATTTAGTTGGTGTCCGTATTTGAGTTTTGCTTGGGGACAAGCAAAGATTCAAGTGTGGGAGTATGATGAGTGCCTAAAACACTCATTCTTTGTGTTTATTTCTTAGGATCTTTTTAGAGATTTTAGTTTGTTTTCATTAGTTTCTAGTTATCTTGTGTTAGTTTTCATTCATTTGGTTTTTGGTTGTGTTTGTCATTTCTCATTGTGTTATTGTGGTTTTAGGAGCCTATTCATGGACTTGAGGATGATGCTTGATCGACGGTGCTAAGGCATGGGCGAGATGGAGCTCTCGAGAGCAAGAAGAATAAGCCTGCCAAGGTATGGCACATGCCATAGGCACTAGTTGTGCGCGCCATTGGTGCTCGGCTGGAGAGGGAGGTCACTCTGACGATGGGTTTATGACATGATTGGCGTGCACCATAGGAGAGTGGTGCATGCCATAGACAGACAGAGACAGATAGTTGGCCACCCCACTTGCTCTTCTCATTGGCAAACATTTGAGGGGCCAAGGCACTCGAGATTTTCACAATTAGAGGGTGTTGCAGACACATTAGGGAGACAATGGAGATAGTAGTTAGGATTTTTAGTTTAGTTTATGTTTAATTTACTAGAGGTAGTAGTTAGGATTTTTAGTTTAGTTTATGTTTAATTTACTTTGAGCTTTGGATTTTAGCTCATTATGACACATTATGAGAAAATGAATGAGAGAGAGAGAGTGCATTCCAGAGAAAAAAAGCCATGAATTGTAACTCAACTATTTGCCATGGACTTGAGAAAGAGGAAGAAAGCTTCATGACCTTTGATAAGCTTTCTTCTCTTCATTTTTTTCATTTAAGCTTATGTATGTTGATGTTTATATTGTGTTATTGCATAAGTATGTGTGAGTAGTATATTAAGTGGGTTTAGGGCCTAGAAACTAACATGTAATCAACTAATTCGAGGGGTTAAAACTAATAGATTTATGTTCTAGTTAATAAACTTAAAGCTTAATTATGGTTTCACATAGATTATGATCATTATTAGTTCTTGCCTTTGACAATGGTTTAGACTAGTTGGCTGTGATAAAATCTTTGTGAATAACCACGATTATGATCTTAGTTAAAACTTCAGACCGAAAGGAGATGGAATTAATGAAAAGATTAACTAGATGATTAATTGCTTAATGAATGAGAAATCTACTTAAGTAATTAATTATCCACTGAGTGATACTTATAATTTGTTCTTAGCTTGGTTTGAATCAATTAGTGGGGTCGAAAGAACATCTAGTTGGTTTAAGTTTTGCTAAAGTTCAATTTAGGCAAATCTAGCGTGAAAGTGTAGATTTGTTGCTCATGAAACACTCGAACCATACCACGAAAATAATAAACCCCTTGAATTGTTTGATTGCATAAGTTTCAATAGTACCAAACTCACTTTTAGTTAAGTTTGCTAAATCAGATTGTTTGTTTTGTATTTTGAAGTTCATATACTTTTAACTTGCTTAAATCTTTAGATCGTTAATTTAGAAGTTCGTTCGAGTTATCAATCAACCAATCTTCATAATATACTCCTAAACAAGTTTGAAAGCTAAGTATGAAGCCTTAAAACTCAATTCCCTGAGGATCGACAAAACTGGACCTGTTCTGTGCTATTACTGTTGATAATTAGCGCACGCTATAGGACAGCGGCTCGCGCCATTGTTCTTGAACGAAGAACATTGGCACACGCAATAGGTAGTGGCACGCGCCATAGGTGACCAGAAGTTTGTTTGCGCCAACGAGCTCGTGAGGAGAGCTCTGTTGGATACAGTTGGCCTGCGCTACAGAAACAAGTGGCGCATGCCATAGATAGCCAATGAACCATAAACAGCACATGAATAATCAGTGCGCTTCGGATCGAGCACAAAGGATATTCCAAAACCATTTTAAACAATATTCTATGAGAGGTTGGTTATCTCGATGGGTACATGACATACTCCAACTATACTTTTGCTGCGCTTAACACTTAACAAACAAGATCAAACATAGGGATAATCTAGAAGGTGTAACAAAGCTTAGTATAAAAACCAAGAATACTATATCTAATATTAACGATAACAAATTCAAACTTAGTTCCCTGGCAACGGCGCCAAAAACTTGATACATCCAAACTTGGATCAAAATACGTGCAAGAGTACACGATAGCACAAGTAAACAAATGATAAGTCAAGTCATCTCCATAGGGAAAAGAAGAATTCATTTGTTAAGTACCAAATTATGAGTTCCTAGATTTCAAGCTAAGCGAATCAATTAACGTGGTTTGTTGATAATTCTAATACTACAAAGCTTAATATTATTATGTTCATAGGATTGTCAAGCCTAGATTCGATTAATAATATCAAAGCAGAAGACTACAATGATCAAACAAAGACAATGATAAATGCGATGAACGAATAAAGACTATGTTCTAAATCAAGCTGTCACTTTTGATCCATGAACATACACACATTGATCGATCAATCAATCAAGAACCATGATGAATGGATGAAGTCCATGATCCTAATCAAGTTTGTCACTCTTGATTTAAGAACACACATATATCTAATCAATAATACACTAAAGAAATCTGAATGCAAAGACAAACTCTTTATCAATAGAAGTGAAAGTACCTTAACGATTAAGAAACTGATTCGATGATTACAATCTTCGTGAAGAGAAACCAATAAGAATTTGTTCTAAAACTAAAAAACTAGGAGTCCACAAATTGGATTTTACTACTCTATTATACTCTTAACTATTGATAACTAAACTAATGGATGCCTCCTCCTCCTTTCCTTCTACTCCTTTATATAGCCACCAAATTAATGCATGATAGGCTGTAATCGTGTTGCCTGCTGAGAATTCAAAATTAGTGTAGCCGATTTGGAATTCGCTTGATGCAAGTGGGAGAAATTGACACTGCTAGCTGAGAATTCAACATTAGTGTAACCAATTTGGAATTTTCTTGATGCAAGTGGGAGAAATTGACACAGCCAAAGGAGAATTCGGCTTCGGTGCAGTGAATTCTAACTTTTGCAGAGGGCATAGCGCTTGTCACATGCAGCTAGTGGGCGCTACACAATGTGTTTTCTAGTGAGCGCTACACGGTGCCAGCGAGTGCTACACGATGTGTCTTTTTCAACAGCTTGCAAGTGCTATATAATGCCAATGAGCGCTATACTTGGAAAACTTCATTTTCTTGATCAAGCTCTTCGTCTGATTATCTGTACTTTCAATCCTCATTTGCAATAAACACAAAAGCTTGACAAATATCCGAATCATGACTCAAAACATAAAAACACAAGAAACACTAGACTAAACATAACTAAATCAACTCAAAACATTATGCTAAACTCAACCAAATGTGTGCATGTTTATACACATATCATAAGCTATTCATGGAAAACTCTGCAATGTCCAAGATCATTGGACCAGGCAAGGTGGTCCTGAAGCAGACCTTAGAAAAGGAGTTAACCGTCAAGGATGTGTTGCATGTCCCAAACATCTGCAAGAACTTAGTTTTAGGATCATTGTTAAGCAAAGTCAGTCTTAAGCTTGTATTTGAGGCAGATAAACTTGTACTAAAGTGGGTCAATTTGTAGGCAAGGATTACCTAAAAAAGGGCTCTTTAAGATGATGTAATAACTATACACCGTACATTTGACGGTGAGAATAAAGTTATATCTTCTTCTTATTTGGCTGAGTGTTCTAATTTATGGCATGATAGATTAGGAAACGTAAGTTTAAACTCGCTAAGAAAGTTAGTTAGTTTAAATTTATCACCGAATCTAGAGTTCAACCCTTCCGATAAATATAAGGTATATATAGAGGATAAAATGGGCAAAGCACCTTTCTATTCTGTGGAAAGAAGTACCATGTCTTTAGAGTTAATTCATATAGATACTTGTGATATGAAACACATGCAAACTAAAGGTGGAAAGAAATACTTCATCAAGTTTATCAATAATTGCATAAAATACTGTTACATATATCTCCTAAAAGGCGAAGACGAAACTATTTAGGCCTTTAAGAGGTACAAGAATAAGGTTGACATCAACTCAGCTTAAAAATCCAAATGATTCGAAGTGATCAAGGAGGAGAATATATAGCTCTGTTTGAGGAACTCTTTGGAGAACACGGCATTATTCATAAGACGACTACTCTATACTCATCTCAAACGAATGGCATAGCTGAACATAAAAATCAAACTCTTAAAGAGATGATGAACACTATGTTGATTAGCTTGGGCTCACCCTAGAACATGTGGTGAGAAGCTGTTCTCTAAGCTAACCACATTATAAACAAGTTGCCACACAAAGGGACAAAACTCCATATAAGCTACGGTAAGGAAGGAAGCATTTCTACAGTTAACTTAAAGAGTGGGAGTGCCTAGCAATGGTTGAAGTATCTAAGCCTAAATAGGTGAGAATAGGATCTAAGACCATTAATTACATCTTTATCGGATGTGCACTAAACTATAGTACTTATCGATTTGTGGTGCACAAATCTAAGAATCCTGAAATTAATGTGAGAATGGTCATAGAATAAAGGAATGCAACTTGAAGGATTTGTGGCTCTTGGTCAAGAGTATAAAGTATGCCAGCTAGTCAATTCACTATACGGCTTAAACAAGTACCCAAATAGTAGCTTGAGAAATTTGACAAGACGATGTCGTAAAATGGCTTCAAGATCAATGAGTGCAATAAATGTGTTTACATTAAGGGCACACCTAAAGCTTATGTAATTGTATGTCTCTATGTGGATGACTTACTAATTATGGGAAGTAATAAAGAGGTTATTGTGAAAACTAAGAACATGTTAAAAGACCACTTTGACATGAAAGATATGGGTCCAAAAGACGGCATACTAGGGATTAAAATCTCTAGGAAAGCTGATGAAATTATCTTGACACTACGTGAAAAGCATGCTCAAGAAATTTTAAGCTTATGACAAACCTTCAATTAAGACTCCAAAAGATTTGAATCTACATTTAGCCAAGAATTGAGGGAAACCAGTATCTCAATTGAGGTATGCACAAATTATCAGGAGCTTGATGTATTAACAAACTACACTCGTCCTGATATTGCATACTCAGTTAAGAAGCTTAGTAGATTCATAAGTAATCCAGGAAAGGATGACTAACTAGCTCTAGAAAGAGTTTTATGGTATTTAAAGCATACCATAAACCATGGCATACACTATGCTAAATATCCATATGTATTAGAAGGATACAGTGATGCAAACTGGATATCAAACATAACAGACTCCAAATCTACGAGTGGATATATATTTACCATAAGAGAAGAAGCTATGTCCTAGAAGTCCTTTAAACAAATATACATAGCTCAATCCATAATGGAGTTAGAGTTTATAGCACTAAACAAAGCTGGGGAAGAAACTGAATAGCTTAGAAACTTCCTAGAGGATATTCTATGCTACAAACAATTGGTGCCTCCTATGTTGATACATTGCGATAGCATGTCTGCAATTAGGAGAGCATAAAGTACAATGTAAATTGATAAGTCTCAATATATTCTTCAGAGACATAATACCGTTAGACAGTTGATATTTAGTGAGGTGATCACCATTAACTACGTAAAGTCCTAGGATTATTTAGCTGATCCTTTGCGAAAGGAATCAATAGAGATCAAATGTATAATGCCACAAGAGGAATGGGATTAAAGTCTACACAATAAAGGACGTCTATAGTAATAACTCAACCATGATAAGTGGAGATCCCACAAACTTGATTCAATGAGACAACAAAGTTATGAAAGGTTTAGCTAATCACCTAGAACCTATATCATTCTCAGAAGCTGCCCAGGTGTTGACCTGCAAAGGTATGGCTAGGTTAAGCATTATGCTTTTAATGAAGTAATGCCGCTTCAAATGGGAAAATACTTATGAATCCAAGATACGTCCATAGTCTAAACGAACACAATGAGAGAACCTAAATATATTAAGGTTATTATTGTATAAATGTTATTATCTTGGTTTATGCCAAAAGATGATGATTCAAGATGATGGTTCACCAAGCAGCGAGTAAATCCGATAACATCTTATTATAGAAGGTTCAAAGCTGCAAGCTACCTATATCGATCAATAATAACACATTAGAACTTTCGATTAGAGTCTTCATGCATTGGTCATCGTTCATGTGATTGATAGACTAAGTTGTTAACCAAGTGGGGGATTATTGGTGTCCTTTCATGTGAAAAGACACAATTGATTAACAATTAATTAAAAATAAATAAAAAGAGACATGACTTTTGGAGTTTGTATTTAATGGTGACTTTTGGACATTTTCAACATGTCTATTGGTATACTATAAATAGGAGACTCTACTTGTCATTTTTCTTTATCCGAGCAACTTGTATCATCCTAGCATAGTTGTCTTCTCTTCCTCCCTTCTTTATAAAGAGTCTAAAAGTTCCTGGTATATAAGGGTTCGCCCAAAAGTTTCGAGATATATGTTCAATGTTCTTGGAAATGCCCGAGTAGTCGTTGTATCTTAGGAAAGATTGTCATAGTCCGTAGTGCACTGAAATATACGGGGCAATCTCATCTTACGGAGAAAGTGTGATGAGTGTGAAAACACTCATCTTTTGTATGTGTTTTTAGAGTCTTTTTGCCTTTGTTTCTTTAGTTAGTGTTGGAAATGCATGGTATTAATGTGAATATCGTGCATTGTCCATTTTTGTGATGTCTTTTGAGTTTTATTGTGTTTTCCTTGGTTTCGTAGGTTTGGAGTGCTAAATGGAGGTTTTGGATGCGCCATGCTTCATCGAACGCAATTGGGCCGGCCGGGAAGGAAGGACAAACAACTATGGGCCGTGGGCTTTTGACGTGGATTGACCTTTAGTGACTAAAACGGCGATAACTTTCGCATATGGTTTCCAATGGAGGCAAGTGAGGAGGCGTCGGAAAGAAGACATCCAGGGCTACAACTTCGTGGTTAAGGGTCTTCGTCCATTTTGCAGTCTAAGATGGTCCAAAACCGTGTTCAAAGTCAGAGTCCGAATCTAGCGATTTTCCACCCGAGTGGGCCGAATTTGGAGGCAAAATTTGGGCCCAAGATGAGTGCCTTTGCCAAATTCCGTGGCTGCTACTTGAGGAAGAAAGAAGAGCATTGAGAAGACTAGAGACAAGTTAGATATTTGTTAGGAGTTAATTAGATAAAACTCAACTTTAACTTTCAATTCCACTCATCCTTCATAATTGTAAAAACTTGAAGATTGGCTTGAGAGCTTTGAAGAAGGAAAAACTTGAAGAACACTTCATGAGCTTTCTCTTCTCTTAACTCTTTAATTATTTACATGCTTGTTTTACTTATGTTAAATAAAATCTTTAGTTTGTTAATAGCTATGTGTGAGTAGTTATTTTGTGGATTGGTGCTTATATGATTTCTAAGTAGCTAATGATCTAGAGGAGGGAGATTTAATGATTAATATTGTGTTCTAATCAATAATCTTAATGCTTGGTTTTGCTTGATCACCATAACCATGATTATATTTGATTTAAATATCCGAGAGGAATTGAGATTGAATGATTGATTGATTAGATGATTAATGATCTTTTGATGAGGACATTATTTTTCTTATGTTATGTTACGTTTCTTGAGTACAACGAGTGTTTGCATGCCCTTAACTCGATCCACAACCACTCCTCCTTTGTTTGTTGACACGGACATAGCTAAGATAGAGAGGTTGTTACGATGAGAAAGAAGAGCTAAGGAAAGGATGGAGAATCCGGCTCAACAAAGGGATGAGGCACCAAGAGATAACTTAGAGGATGAAGCTCCATGATGATCTTTGATGGATTATTCTAAGCCTACTTCGAAAGGGGCAAGATCTGGAGTTCAGAACCCACCTATACAAGCCAACAATTTTGAGATCAAGCCGGCTGTGATTCAAATGCTCCAAAACTTGGTCCAATTCTTTGGTTTGCCAAGTGAGGATCCAAATGAACATATTTTGGATTTCTTGGGATTAGCCGATACCTTCAAGTATAATGGATTTTCCGAGGATGCTAAGTTGCTAAGGTTATTTCCATTTACTTTGAGGGACAAGGCAAAATTGTGGTATAAGCAGTTGGTAAAGACACCAATTGCTACTTGGGATGAGTTAGCGGATGCATTCCTAGAGAAGTATTTCCCCTTCTCAAAGACTAAGCAACTTGTTAAGAAGATTAATAACTTCCAACAATTTGAGAATGAGTCTTTGAGTGAAGCTTGGGATCGGTTCAAGGAATTGCAAAGGAGTTGTCCACACCATTGTTTATCAGAGGAGTCTTTACTCCAAACCTTTTACTATGGTCTTGAACCAACTACAATGGGGACAGTGGATTCAGCTTCTAATGGAAACTTCTTGAGGAAGGACAAGGATGAAGCCTACTATGTCCTTGAAGAATTGTCAATTACAAACCGTTTAAGGCAAAAGGACAGAGGAAAGCAACTAGTTAGAGATCAAAAAGGAATAATCAAACTTGGTTATGATGATAGTGTACAGCTCAATTATCATTGTTGACGAAGAGAATGAATGAAATGAGCACAAGTAAAGTCAACACGGTTGAAACGTCAACAACTTGTGAGATTTGTGGCAATGTTGGCCATGAGATGGATCAATGTGCAATGATGAATCCACCAATGGAGCAAGCACATTATGTTAGTGGCCAAGGCCAAGGAGCGAATAGGATGGGAAATAACCCATATTCTTCCACCTATAATCCCAGATGGAGGAATCATCCCAACTTTTCGTGGAAAGGAGGAAATAGTGCGGATAACATGGCACTTGTTCCTAACAAAGGACTTCCCCTGCGTGTACCGCAAGGAGCACCACCTGGTTTTCAACTACGTGCTTACTTGACAGATCAAATGGGAGCTATGGAAGAGAAGTTTGAGAAAATGGATAAGTTTATGCAAGAAGTTGGTGGAGTTGTTAGCCAACAAGGACAGATCCTAAATGCTATAAATCAACAAGGATCAAGGCAAAACAACTTGGAGCGAATTCTTAAGGGACAAGCTACTGCTATGCATAACATGGAAATGCAACTTGGAGAAATAGCAAAAGCAAGTTCCCACTGACAATCCAGTTCTCTTCCTAGTTCAACGGAAATGAATCCTCGAGGAAATGTGAATGCAATTTCCTTGAGAAGTGGAAAGAATTTAGCTTCTCAAGAAGAGAATGAGAAGGCTAAGGAAAGTAAAGTGGTGACTCATAGCAAAGATAAGGAAAAAGAAGAAGTGTTGAGCTAGAAGGTTTCGCATGAAGAAGTAGTTGCGGAAGAAGAAGTGTATATGTCACCACCACCTTATGTTCCTCCTCTACCCTATCCTCAAAGGGTTAAGAGGACGAATGGGATGGACGATAAGTTTCTTCGATTTATGTCAAAAATGAAGAACGTCCAAATCAGTGTCTCTTTCTTAGAGATGCTTGATCAAGTTCCGCACTACACCAGGTTTTTGAAGGAACTCATCACAAAAAAGCGAAAGTGGGATGATGGAGAGACGGTTGCACTCACTGCTAAGTGTAGCTCTCTCATCTCAAAGGATCTCCCAACGAAGTTGCAAGATTCGGGGAGTTTTACTATCCCTTGCTTTATCGGAGCTATTGAGTTTCCTAAGTGCCTATGCGATTTGGGGGCAAGCATTAATTTGATGCCTCTTTCTACATTCAAGAAACTAGGTTTGTGCGAGGTGAAGAATACTTTGATGCTTCTCCAATTGGCCGATCAAACCATTAAGAAGCCATTTGGTGTTATTGAGGATGTCCTTGTGAAGATTGATAAATTCATCTTTCCAGTGGACTTTGTCGTGCTAGATTTTGTAGAGGACAAGAGTTATCCTTTAATTCTTGGAAGACCTTTCCTCAACACCGCACATGCATTGGTGGATGTTCACGATGGAAAATTGGTACTTCGGGCAGGGGAGGAAAAAGTAGAATTCACAATGACCAAGGTCATGCACCATCCTTTGGATGAAGGCACGTGCATGAAGATAGATGTTTTGGATGAGTGTGTCCGTGAAGTAGAGAAGGAGATCCTCTCAAGCATAGAGGATGTTTATGATGATGTAATTCCCAAGGAAGAAGAGGGGAATTTAGAAGAGTTTGAGGAGGAAGTTGATAACAAAGTCATCATGCGAGAGATGGAACTTAATTTGAAATATCAGACTCCACCTTCTATAATCAAGGCTCCTCTTTTGGAGTTGAAAGAGTTACCCTCTCATTTGAGGTATGCTTTCTTGAAAGAAGAAAGGAAACTACCGATTATCATTTCCAACAAACTCTCGAAGGAGGAAGAGGATAAGGTGCTCAAGATCATAAACAAGCGGATAACTGCCATGGCTTGGCAAATATCCGATATCAAAGGGATTAGTCCTAAGATAGTGATGCATCATATCTATATGGAAGAAGGAGCAAAGCCAAGGGTAGACCGGCAAAGGAGGTTGAACCCAAACATGAAAGAAGTGGTGAAGAAGGAGGTGATTAAGCTCCTTGAGGTAGGAATCATTTATCCGATATCGGATAGTGAATAGGTGAGCTCAATACATTATGTCCCAAAGAAAGGGGGGATGACGGTTGTGATTAGCAAAGAGGGTGAGCTCATTTCTACGAGAACAGTGACTGGATGGCGAGTGTGTGTTGACTATCAGAAATTGAATGATGCAACACACAAGGATCATTTTCCTCTCCCATTCATTGATCAGACGTTGGAGAGAATTGCTGGATATTCTCATTATTGTTTCCTTGATGGATATTCTGGTTATAACCAAATTGCGATTTACCCAAGGGATCAAGAGAAGACTTCCTTCACTTGTCCTTTTGGTATTTTTGCATATCGACGAATGGCGTTTGGACTTTGTTGTGCTCCAGCGACATTCCAACGATGCATGGAAGCAATATTCTGGGGAATGAATGAAAGGATTATGGAGATCTTTATGGATAATTTCTCAGTGTTTGGAGATTCATTTGATAATTGCTTAGAAAATCTGGATAGAATTATGGAGAGATGTGAAGAAAAGAACCTTGTTCTCAATTGGAAGAAATGTCATTTCATGGTAGATGAGGGCATTGTTCTTGGACATAAGATATCCAAAGTTGGTATGGAAGTTGATAGAGCAAAGACGGAAGCCATAGAGAAGATGGCCGCACCAATTTCAGTTAGAGGAGTGAGAGCTTTTCTTGGACACGCAGGATTTTACCAACGATTTATCAAAGATTTCTCTCTTATAGCAAAGCTGCTTACTAACTTGCTAGTGAAGGAAGTACCTTTCAACTTTGATGAGCCTTGTCTTAAAGCATTTGCTTTGTTGAAGAAAGCTCTTGTCACAGCTCCAGTGATTTCATCTCCAGATTAAAATTTACCATTTGAGTTGATGTGTGATGCAAGTGACATTGCTTTAGGATGTGTGCTTGGTCAAAAGAAGGAAGGGAAGCTTCATGTGATTTACTATGCTAGCAGGGTATTGGTGGGTGCCCAACTCAATTACACGATAACCGAGAAGGAGTTATTGGTGGTGGTCTATGCTTGTGACAAATTTCATCCATACTTGCTTGGATCGAAGGTGATCATTTACACTGACCATGCAGCTTTGAAGTATTTGTTTTCTAAACAAGATGCTAAGCCTAGGCTTATGCGATGGATTTTATTGCTACAAGAATTTGACTTGTCCATCAAGGATAAGAAAGGATCGGAGAATGTAGTAGCAGATCATCTATCTCGCATTGAGAAGAGTGATGGAATGGAGACACAAGGACGAATTCAAGAAGAGTTTCTGGATGAAACTTTGATGTCATTGAACAAGATGGATGTTCCTTGGTTTGTTGACATTGCCAACTACTTGGTAGGAGGAATTATTCCAAATGATTTGAGCTATCCTCAACGGAAAAAACTTCAATGGAATGCTCAATTCTACATTTGGGATGATCCTTATCTATTCAAGCGGTGCAATGATGGAATGCTTAGACAGTGCATTGCCGATGATGAAGTAGGAAATGTCTTAGCACAATGTCATAACACCCCATATTCAGGTCACTATAGAGCGATGAGAACAGCATCGAGAGTCTTTGAATGTGGGTTTAATTGGCCTAATATTTTTAGAGATGCTAGGACATTTGTTGCTCAATGTGATCGATGTCAAAGAACCGGGAATATTTCCAAGAGGGATGAGATGCCACAATCTGGAATCCTTGAAGTTGAACTCTTTGATGTTAGGAGTTTAGACTTTATGGGACCATTTCCAACCTCCTATGGAAACAAGTACATTTTGGTAGGCGTTGATTATGTGTCTAAGTGGGTTGAGGCTTGGGCTTCACCGACGAATGATGCTAAGGTAGTGATTTGCTTTATCAAAAAGCTCTTTTCGAGGTTTGGTGTACCAAGAGCAATAATTAGTGATGGAGGTTCACATTTTTGCAACCGACCATTTGAAGTTTTATTGAAATAGTATGGGGTGACTCACAAAGTTGCTACACCCTATCACCCTCAAACAAGTGGTCAGGTAGAACTCTCAAATCGGGAACTCAAGAAGATTCTTGAGAAGACAGTGGGAGGAGCGAGAAAAGATTGGGAAAACAAACTTGATGATGCTTTGTGGGCATATAGGACGGCATTTCGAACGCCTATTGGTATGTCGCCATACAAGCTTGTTTACGGAAAGGCATGTCACCTTCCGTTTGAACTTGAACACTGTGCGTTTTGAGAAATTAAGACCCTTAACTATGATTATAAAGAGCCTGGTGAGCGACAGGTGCTCCAACTAGAAGAGTTGGATGAAATAAGAGACATGGCATTTGAAAGTGCGCGCCTCTACAAAGAGAGTTCAAAGAAGAGACATGATGCTCATATTGTAAAGAAAGAGTTTAAAGAAGGACAACAAGTTCTTCTTTATAACTCTCGCTTGAGACTCTTCCCGGGTAAACTCAAGTCCAAGTGGAGTGGTCCATTCAAGGTTGTGAAAGTTTTCCATTTAGAGCACTTGACTTGGAAGGAAGAGATGGAGAATTGTTTAAGGTGAAAGGACAAAGGTGTAAGATTTACCTTGGTGGCGAAGTTGAGCGGCATTCGGAGGTACAAGCCGTTACCTCCTCTACAATCAATTGAGAATTTGAAAATATGTTAGTGTATATAGTAGATAATTTTTAGTTTTTAGAATTTGTGTCCTCTTTTACCTGCAGAGATTAAAGAACAGGATGTTTTGCATTAAATATTTTCTTTTACTTAGAGTCTTACTTGCTCGACAAATCCCAATCGAAATTTCCCTAATCATTCTTTGTAGAGCCAAAGAATCTTTAAGACTTGAGCGTAGTGAAATGAATTACTTGAAGCACTCGAGAGGAACATCAAAGATGGCTTATTATCGAAGAATAAAAAGATTTGGATTTTGTCTTCGGTGCGGGAAATTAGAGCATGATGGAGAATGTAGCAAGAAAACTACAAACTCATAAGATGAGCGTACCACGCTACTCCACTAAGACCTCGTTAAGCTATACGCTGAAAAGGTCGCTCGGCGAGGGAGTTCTGCATGGTATGCCATTCAAGAGTTATGTGAACTGCGAATTTCAAAGTTGAAGTTGTGACCCATGAACTTGGGGCGTCTCGTTTTCAAGCTTTCCAGGAACGCAGTGTAAATAAAAGCTAAAAAAATTAGTGTAATTTCAATTTTTAGTTTTTTTGCAGTTTGTATGGTATGCATGTTCTTATATTATGTTTGCTTGAAGTTTGTGTTTGCAAGTTTGTACCTATTGTCTTGATGAATTATGTGAGTTTTATGGTGTCTACTTGAATTGATGATTTGGTTTTGATTGATGAAATTGTTGAGGAGTGCATGGCTAAGCTTGAGAGAAGAAGCTCAGGGAGGTTCGTAATACTAGGCACTCATTTTGTTGAGGAGTGCATGCCGTAACAGGTCGCTTGAAACGGTATGAAATATTTGAAGACTTTCTTGATGGGATTTGTAAGTTTTTCTCCTCGAGCAAATCCGTCGGACGACGAGTCCAAGGTGTCAGATGACGGAAATGTACAATTCAGGCAAATTTTTCTCCTCGAGCAAACCCGTCGGACAACAGGTCCAAGATGTCGAACGATAGAAATGTACCATTCGGGCAGATTTTTCTCCTCGAGCAAACCCGTCGGACAACGGGTCCAAGGCATCGGACGACGGAAATGTACGATTCGGTCAGAAATTTTTAGAGCAAACCCATCGAACGACGGGTCCGAGGCGTCGGACGCCGGAAATGATGATTTTGGGCAGATTTTTTCTTCATAACTTAAATACCCAACCCTTCATTTCCCTCTCACTTTTCACCCAAACACCAAACACCCATTCTTCCTCTCCAAAATCCATTCTTCCACCCAAACACTCAAACACACATTCCTCTTCACAAACACCCCCCTCCCACTCTACACAAAACCCTTCCTCTACAAAAACCCAATCTTTCCAACTTACCCACTCTACCCAAAACCCTTTCTCTACAAAAACCCAATCTTTCCAAATTACCCACTCAATCACACCCCTACCATAAAAAAACATAAACACCCAACACCTAACTTTTGTTTTGTGTTTTGCTAGGTGTTTCAAGGTTCAACATGTCCAAAAAAGCAACTTCAAGACGTGGCTCACGACTACCAACTCGTAAGAGGGACCGCCCAACTCATTCTCCTCCACCTATGTTCGCGGACCCATACGATGGTCGCCCACCTACACCACCCAACATTGCCTCCCAATATCAAGCTCCCTTTGCAATTTTTGAAGATTGGGAGGGAGAGAGGTATTTCCGATTCTGATCTCTAGAAACTATAGGACATTTTACGATAGATTGGGATGATATGCGGATCTTGGGTGTTGATGAAGAATTGAGAACTTCTTTGAAACATTTTGGTTGGGAGTACTTTGCTGATAATGAGGTAAATGCGTATGAGAGATTACCTTGTGAATTCTATTGCACGTATAAAGTTGCCACTAATCGTAGTTACTTCACGGCACGATTGTTTGACACTACATTTAAAGTGTATGTTGGAAACTTCAAACAACTTTTTGGACTACGTAAAGGGGGTAGTAGTGTTTTAAATTTTAAGCTGGGTGAACTTGCTCATCAAGAATGGCTGGAGATTTTAGGTTTTGATAGGTATGAGAGTGGGTTAGCACCTAGTCAACTCATTAAGGAACCACATATTGCAATCCTACATCATTTTATGAGTTTGACATTTAGTGGTCAACGCAAGGAGAGTAAAGTTTATCGTCATCAATTGTATGCTATCCATTTTGCATTATAACATTCTGTTCAATACTTGGGACATGATTTTAGATGTTTTTAACCACACTGTAAATGAGAAATGTGCCCGGTTATACCTTGGTCATATTATTGCTGGTCTTGCACAAGATTTCTTTCCTAGGAAATTTGCAGCATTTAAAGGTAGTCCTCCTGTACCCCCAATCAAGATCAACATCCATAAGCTCAACCTCAGCAAGTTAATCGAGAATACCAATCACAACGGGCAGGAGGTCGTGACATACAAGGAATGGGCTAAATGCCCATCGGTCCAGCACCACCTCAAGGAACCAATCCCACCACTAAGGCCTTCCGATCATCAAGCACCGGTGGATGATTTTCTGACACAAATGCAGGCTATGCATTTACGGGTTCAACACTTGGAGGAGGTAGCCGATACTAATATGGCCAACTGGGAGAGAATATTTGAGTACAATGCTCGAATGGAGGCAGCGCAAATAGAACAATTTGCTCAACAACGTGCACATGAAGAATGGATGCGAGCATGGGCTGCGAGCTTTGGTGGGAACTTCCCACCACCTTCGAATTGACCAGGGAGCACTATGTTTCCTTTTACTTTTATTGTTATTTATTCATTGTCTATGATCTTGTGTGCTTTTGTTTGTGTTTTTGTATGCGTGTTTTGAGTTTAGTTTATTCATATCTTTAGGTGCTTATTAGTATCTTATTTGTTCACTTTGAGGGCAAAGTATCTTCTAAGTGTGGGGGAGGGTTCCATTGTGGAATCCATTGTGTTTAAGTCCTTGTTTAGGTTGTTTGTGCAAATTTAAATTTTGGCATGAAATTTTCAAAATTTGACCCCCCTCAACATTTTTAAGCTTATTTTAGAAGATTATCACGTTCTTAGTTAGGAATTTAGCTAGAGCTCAATGATTAGGAATTAGTAGATTTCTCAAACTCGGTTGTTTAGGTTAGTGGTCTACCTATGTAGATTAGACTAGAGAGTTTATGTGTGAACCTTGTGAGGAAAATTAAGCCAAAGGAGGAGACACCAGTCTTCAATTATTCATGAGGGGCATTCTTGAGTCTGGGTGATTGAGGTATCCTGCTAGTACTTGTTGTCGTCTCGGTTGCGTAGGAGCAAAGTGTAGGGGGCAAAATTTTTCCTTGACATTGAGCCTTGTACTTATTAGGCAAAATCCCTTGTTTTGACCATTTGAGCTTAACTTCTTGTTGATTATCCTAGCCTAACCAAACTTAGCCTTCATTTCATCATTTCCCTTACCTTTGACTATCGAATTCTTGGACATGTTAGGGATGATATAAATTGGGTTTAGTTTGTAGGTTGGTGTAAATATGGTTTGAATTTTTGGGACTTTGGTTATTAGAGTAGCTAAAACTGCGAAGCCTAGTTTTATGTGTTTTCATTTGTACTTTTGTGTATATAAATGTATTATAAAAAAAATGCAAAAGAAAAAAAAAGGTGAAAAAGAAAGAAAAGAAAAAAAAGGTGAAAAAGAAAGAAAAGAAAAAAAAAGTGAAAAGCAAGAGAAAAAAAGGGTGATTTAAATTTGGCAAGTGTAGTGCTTCGCAGTAATTAGCATTTGGGGGTTGGGAAATTTGAGCGAATTGTGCTTGGTGAGAATGTTTAGAATAGACGAAAGATTAGTTTTTGTAAAGCATGTCCTCAAATTTGGTAGTTGAGCTACTACATGATACCATCTCCCATATACCTTTGCCCAGTTACTACCCTTTTGTTATATTTTTCCCCCGATCATTAGTGATTATGTGACCTTGAGATGCAATTTAGTAGGACGTAGGATGCTTTGAAATATACCGGCCAATTATGCGAGAGATACGTAGTTGACCACTTACAAATTGAGTAAGAAACTTTCTGAATCCTTGTGAGTTTAACCCTCTAGTGTCTTTTACGTAGTTTTAACACTTTTCTTAATAATTGAGTAGGAGACGTTTATTATTTCTAATCTTGACATTTTAGTTGATGAACTAGCTTGGAGTGGGGTGATCTTGTGATTTGAGCTTGGATATTTCGAGGGGGAGTTAAGTGGAGAATTTGATATGCCAAATCTTTTGTTTGCTTGATTGTTTTCTTGTTTTTGTTGTGTTTTGTGTTTTAAGTCTTTTGTTTTTGCTTGAGCATTGCTTGAGGACAAGCAATAATTCAAGTGTGGGGGTGTGATGAGTGTGAAAACACTCATCTTTTGTATGTGTTTTTAGAGTCTTTTTGCCTTTGTTTCTTTTGTTAGTGTTGGAAATGCATGGTATTAATGTGAATATCGTACATTGTCCATTTTTGTGATGTCTTTTGAGTTTTATTGTGTTTTCCTTGGTTTCGTAGGTTTAGAGTGCTAAATGGAGGTTTCGGATGCGCCATGCTTCATCGAACGCAATTGGGCCGGCCGGGAAGGAAGGACAAACAACTATGGGCCGTGGGCTTTTGACGTGGATTGACCTTTGGTGAATACAATGGCGATAACTTTCGCATATGGTGTCCAATAGAGGCAAGTGAGGTGGCGTTGGAAAGAAGACATCCAGGGCTACAACTTCGTTTCTAGGGTCTTCATCCATTTCGCAGTCTAAGATGGTCAAAAATCGTGTTCAAAGTCAGAGTCCGAATCTGGCAATTTTCCACCCGAGTGGGCCGAATTTGGAGGCAAAATTTGGGCCCAAGATGAGTGCCTTTGCCAAATTTCGTGGCTACTACTTGAGGAAGAAAGAAGAGCATTGAGAAGACTAGAGACAAGTTAGATATTTGTTCGGAGTTAATTAGATAAAACTCAATTTTAACTTTCAATTCCACTCATCCTTCATAATTGTAAAAACTTGAAGATTGGCTTGAGAGCTTTGAAGAAGGAAAAACTTGAAGAACACTTCATGAGCTTTCTCTTCTCTTAACTCTTTAATTATTTACATGCTTGTTTTACTTATGTTAAATAAAATATTTAGTTTGTCAATAGCTATGTGTGAGTAGTTATTTTGTGGATTGGTGCTTATATGATTTCTAAGTAGCTAATGATCTAGAGGAGGGAGATTTAATGATTAATATTGTGTTCTAATCAATAATCTTAATGCTTGGTTTTGCTTGATCACCATAACCATGATTATATTTGATTTAAATATCCGAGAGGAATTGAGATTGAATGATTAGATGATTAATGATCTTTTGATGAGAGATCTCATGAGAAATTAGTTATCCAAAGGGTTATGCATATAATTGGTAATTGATAGGTCTAAATGAGTTTTTGGAGGCGAGAGCACATCTAATTCATTGAAAACTTGTTAAGAATTGATTTAGACTATTTATAGCGAGAGCATGAATATGTTGCCTAAGAAAAACTCGGATCACAATTGAACTTTGTAACCCCCTTGTATCATTATGTTATTTGGATTGTTATAAGTACCAAGACCACTTTGCTTAATTTGTTAGAATCGTTATAATTCGTAATCGTAACTTGTGCCTTTGATTGAAGTGTTTAAATCGTGACATGTGCTTTTGATTGAAGTGTATATTGTGTTTTGGAAATGGATTTTGTCTCTTGTAGTTAGGTGTCAATTAGTTACACTTAGAGTTAAGAATTATCATCACCAATATCCAAACCATAGTCCTAAACTAGTAATCGAGTCGAGTTAGCGGCCTATACCCAAGTCCTTGTGGGACGACATTCCCGTACTTATGTTTATTGCAAGGAAGGAGACACGCAGAAATCCTTCTCGTCAAAGTGTCCAACACTTGCCTCGACTATAGTCTGATCCTAATCAAGTACACGCCCTCCAACGACCAACAGGTTCCACCATGCATCATTGAAATGTGGCATCATCAGCATCATTGTCGAGTGGTGCCATACCAAGATGCATCAATGCAGGTCTATAACTTGACTCAAAATTGCATCGGCAGCAGCTGCTCGTCAGCTAGAGATTACGCAACATTCCAAGAACAAAAGGCTAGACTGTGAGGACATACGGAGTGGCACTAGTTAGCTAATAGAGATTCATGATAAGTGTAAGAAGTTTGACAGCCATTTTCATTCAACTTAAAAGAGTAACAGAAAGTTTCTATTCTGGCACTGCATGGATCAAACAAGCGGATCAAAATAGAATGCCTGTTGTTGAGAGAAGTAGATAATATTGGTAGGTACATTGGCCCGAGGCATTTTTGTATTGCGCATGTTCAAGATTGTGGTTAGCTAATGTAGAATCTATCTACCGATTGTTTTAAGCCTTCTTCAGGTTAAAATTTTGTGGCAGTTGTATATTTTTAGTTTTTATTCAAATTTGTTCAGTGCAAAGAGAGAGTTATCTATGATTTTTTTTTAGGTAGGTCATGCACCTTGTGAAGTACCATCTAATATGGTTGTTAGGGTATTAGTAAATCATATCATATTGTATAGTTCATCGTGTTTGTATGAATTTAGTAGTAAAGGTGGGAGGAGGAGGTGGAGATGGGAGTCCAAGCTGAGATACAAGTCATTCTTGGACACCACGTTTGCGCCTCTTCTTCCTTCCATTTCATTAGGAGGCGAAGAAGTAGAGTCCAAAAGTGGCGCAAAGGTATTCTGTTAGTTTTTGCCCGTAATTATCAATTAACTATGTCCTAATTCTATTTAATTATATTACAAATACGTTATTAAACCATACTTATTTGTTGGAACGACTACTTGTACAGGTCTTGATCAACTACCGTGAGTTGTTAGTCGTGACACGATCATGTTCGAGCGGATCCGTAACAAGATTTTCACGAGTTTCCTCAATTGAAAATCTCTTTCAAATTTCAGTACTAAACTATAAGTTTCTTTTCTGAGTGGAAAACTTGGTGAAAAACTTACATTTCAGTACCTCCAAATTTTCCTATTTATAGGAAAAAGCCGGAGAGAGGAGCTGCCACGTGGTATATCTGACGGCCATGTCCGTCACGTGACAGCGGACATGCATGTCTGCCACGTGGCACCAGACTCGCATGTCTACCATGTGGCAGACGTGCCGCACGTCTGCCACGTGGCCGGCCCGTTGACTTGGGCTCGGGTCCAAACTTGCATAGTGATGAATGCTATTTGATCGCTATTTTACCGTGAAAAATTGTAAAAAAATTTAGTTTTTGTGGCTATTCTATCTTGTTAATGTTGCTTCGCATGACGGCTGAGAGCTGGTGTTTAAACTTTGAGTCGATGTTGATTTTTACCACCAAATATTCGAGGAATTTATAGCCATATGGTGACTGTTTGCTATTCTTTGTATCATTTTTCTGGAAAATGTTTCTATCGAAGAAATGTTTGAGTCGCTGAAATGTATGAGGGAAGGTCTAACCTCGGTTTGCGGGGTATATAAACTCATTTCTTCGTAAGTAAATGAATAAGCATATTCTGAGGTGTCTAGTGTTGTGGACTTATTTAAAATTTTAAGTTGGATAAAAAAAAAATTTAATATGATATTAGTGCAAATATTCAATTCCGAGCCAATCGATATTCCCGTGCGATCCTAAAATGTGAGAAAAAATGTTTGCGGGAGGGACATTTTCTTTGTACTTGCTGATATGCAGCGAGGCCGGAAATGATACTGAACCAGCAAGCCGAGGATGCGAATGTGGGGAATTTAGCTAAATTCTGCTTGCTTTTTGCCACGATGCTTGGTATTTCCATGGTCATTAGTCAATACTTTAAGTATTCACTAATTGGAGTTTAGTTAAGTAATACAAATTCCTTGCCTTAAAAGAGATCCTGAATTGATCTTCAATCATACGTGCTGCAGATCTCGACTTTCTTAATCGTGCTTGTAATAACTCCAACTAAATCTGGATTCTCTTTTTTCGACTCGATTGCAATCTTAATATTTGACTTGAATGGATATCCAATTGAATCGATAATCACGACATATCATCAAGATTGAATCTATAGATTGTAGCGGATAAACTATAAAGATTTCCCCCGGGAAATTATGGTTCCAATCTATATCGCTGCATTACTTCACTTACTTCCAATATTCCCAACAAAATGTAAAATTAGTTGAACAAGAGATTTAGGCTCAGGCGTTTTATTATTCAAGTCGTACAAATTACTATTTGATCACTATATAGTATGATCTTTATTATCAATAAATTAAAAGGACCCAAAAGTTTCAAGTCTATTTATTTCCCCACGCCCAAACCCCCCAACAACACATCTCTTCTCAACCAACCAGAGGAACTTGGTCTACTTTTCCATGGTTGTCGAGGTAAACACAGACGCGGTTGCAGCAAAAATCGGCCAGGCAAAATTCCCCAGCTGGTAACACCAACACCGTCACTAATGGATTGTCCTTCTCAATCTTCGCCTTCGCTGCATCCCCCCTCTTTCCCACAAGCTCCGGCCATCGATATCGGTACCCTGCAATTGATCAAAACGCACGAAGCGTGTTATAATAATAGACCGAATATTTAACGTGTTTCGATTTTTTTAGGATGATGAAGGTTTCCAAAAAATACTCTTGATAACCAAACAGTATGGAGGTTTTTTAAGTGCAAAACTAATATCTGGTTATATTAAGGGGCTGAATATTTGTTGTATTTTATTCAAGTACTACGGTTCGATTTTTTTTTAGTGATGACGGCAGATTTCCAAAAAATACCCTTGATGACCAAGTAGTATGGAGATTTTATTGATGTTCATAAGATTAATGAAGTGTAAAAAGTTGGATGGGTCCGTTTTAATTTTGTTACGATGTTTTGAACACAAAATTATTTTGCAACAAAAAGGTACAGAGAATTCACAAATTGTGTTGCACTAGAGGGTAGGAGAGGAGAACCTTCAGCACAACAAGAACGATCCTTGCAGCCTGAATCACATGGTGGATATGGAACTTTATTAGACATCTTTTACTTCTTCCTTTTAACCCAAATTAGTGTAATTTTAAAGATGTTTGTCAAAATATTTATATCAAGGTCTAATTTAATTAATATTAATATATTACCATATTATCATATTAATATTAAATAAGGATTTGTTAAGCATAAATACGGCTCCAGAATTAGTAAGGTTATTAGTTCGGAGATTCTCAATTATGGAAACAAATAAAAGTTGCCATATATATTTATATGTACTACCAAACCTATGTGTGTATATGCACACACTTATGGAAAGTTTTAATTATCAATATCCTAGGAATGGCAATGGATAGGATTCGGATATGAACTATAGGACCGAGATCCTTATCCTCTTTTTTGAAGGTTGATCCAAATCATTTACCTTATCCTCGTTCAAAAACAGGATTCGGGCAGGATATGGTTCCAAAAATATCGGGTAGGATCAGGGTCGATCGGCGGGTCTAAGATAAATAAAAATTCTTTAATTGAAAAAATTAAATCCACAATCTCAAAGTTCATATATATTAAAAAATTAAAATACACAATAATGGTAAGACTTTTTTTTTTCCTCCTTACAAGTTAGCTTGTTTAACTTGAAGGTTTTTTTTTGTCACAAAATTTTAGGATGTTTAATTTAGATTTTTTGGGACTTTAAATAAGAAGTTGATTTTTAGGTTACTGGAAATTTAGGATATTTAATTAGGAAGTTGAAGTTTAAAATATTTAATTAAAAAATTAAAGTAGAATAGGGTAGTCTGTAATTAGAAAGTTGAAGTTAAATAGCATAGTGTGTGTTACTAACTTACTGCGTATATTCTAAAGTATTATATATATATATATATATATATAATTTGGGTAGGTTCCAGGTGAGATCCTATAAGTCCATATCCATATCCTTATCTTCTTTAAATGTCAGGATTTGGACAGGATTTAGATCTAGGACCCTATGAAAATCAATGGATCCTAGATCCTTCGGATTTAAAACCAGGTAGACCCTTAGGATCTCGGTCTAATTGCCATCCATATCCATACCCCTCCCAATAATAAAGAAGGTGGTTAACCATCTTTATTCCAATAAGGAAGGTGATTAATTTCTATTTGGATAATTATTATTAGTTTATTTTTTTTATGGGTACTAGTAATTTAGTTCGAGCTGTATAAAATTTTAAAAAAAATTGCAAATTTTTAACAAAAAATATTTAACTTTACCAAATTCAAATTCGAGACTTCCTTATTATTTTTTTAAGATAACGTTTTCACTAAATTAAAATAATTAGATATTTAAGATATTAATTCTCTCATAATATGAGTTGCAAGTGCGAACCTCGTTAAATCTTGTCATAGTAAAAGCTCTTGGAAAACTTATGGTGGCAGAGAAAAGCATTGTACGAACGTCAGCGGTGCCAAACACAATTTAATACCTGAGAACCAAACCCTCCCATTTATGAAGCTAGCTACTCTAAAAGGTTTCCACTGAATGTCTTCAAATCCTCACAAATTAATACCCTATTATTATATGTTCAGATGTGGTGGTGATTAGATAAATTCCCACTAATAGGAATTAAAGAGAAGAGTCTTACATGTAAGAGTAATATTGGTACACCAATATTAACTACAATCCTGAAAAATAGAAGAATATATGATTGAAATTGTAAAAATAGAAATTATTTATTAAACATAGTAGTTAATTCCTAAAATCAAGGTAGTCCCTAAAATCACGCTAAAATTTAAACAACTAACCAATCAATACTATTCAAAATTACAACCCTAATCCAATTGAAAAAAGACAATCATTATGCAAAATCAAAGGTAAAACAATTGCTTGTGTGGAGGGGACTTTTATGAAATCCTCGCGAACTCGAAAACATGAGGCGGGAACCTTATCTCAGCCTCTAGAATTGAAGCCTTCCTCTCAGCAATTTTAGATTGTTCTCTACATGAAATCAAACTGTTTGGCCTAACACACACATGGAGTAACTACAGGGATGGTGATGCGTATACTGACAATAAATTGGACCAATGCTTGGCTACTCCTGACTGGGACGCCCACTTCCCATCCTCTATTGTGAAAGCAAGAACAAGTATTGAATCTGACCATAGTTCGTTGATATGCTACATCCGCACAAGAGAGCCAACTACTATAATCAAGAGATTCTGTTTCAAAAGCATGTGGTTGCGTAGTAATGATTTGCCTGCCATAGTGGAAGAAGCTTGGCAGTCCACTCCAAACAAATCCGATATCACTATGAACCTACACTACTACACGGTTAAACTTCAAAAGTGGGATTGTGATTGCTTTGGGAATGTGCAACGAGAATCAAGGAAACAAGAGGCTGAAATTGGCAAGTTACAACATTCCCCTCTCACTCAATCACAAAAACTACAATTGATGACACTTCTTAACTGAAGAGAAGAGCTATTATGCCGATAGGAGATGCTATGGGCTCAACGCTCCTAAATTAATTGGCTAAAAGAGGGAGATCGCAACACCCGCTTTTTTCATCAAAGGTGACCCATGGGTAATCTTGTAATTAGATCGAGGAAATCAGGAATAATGAAGGGGTAGCAACTCAGGACCAGGATGCAATCTAGGAGATCTTCAAAAATTACTACTTCTCACTTTTCTCCTTTTCGGGTTGTGTGTAGGTCAACAAAATCACGAGCAAAGTGGCTCTAGTGGTGAAAGAGGAAATGAAGCTTGCATTGATAGCTCCCTATTCCAAAAAAGAGATCATTTTAGCCTTACAGCAAATACACCTAACTTCTGCCGTGAGTCCTGACGGCATGCCGCCAATCTTCTTCTAGATAGTCTGGAAATTGATGGAAAATGAGGTCCTAAACACTACCCTAGCCATTCTTAACAACGTGACTGGCCAAAGTTTTGTAAATATGACCCTTATCACTCTCATTCTGAGGGTCAAGAAGCCAATCCTATGCTCGGAGTTCAGTCCCATAAGCTTCTGCAATATCATCATGTAACTTGTCACTAAGGCCATGATAAATAGACTACAAAACTTCATCCTAGATATTATTCACAAAAATCAAAGTGGATTTCATCTTGGGTCAACTAATATCAGATAACTCCTTGATCGCTTTCAATACCTTCCACTACCTCAAGAAGAAGAAGAAATGGAGGAAAGGATATTGTGCACTCAAATTGGATATGATGAAAACCTTACGATAATGTTGAGTGGCCTTTCTTGGAAAGTATGATGGTAGCACTGGGGTTCCCACCCCATTCATAGCTCTTGTGATGAGATGTGTAATGATGGTCAACAACTCCATCAAGGCAATCCCTTATCTCCATACCTATTTCTATTCTATGAAAAAGGCTTGGCATCCTATCTAAAGCACGCTTCCTTTATTGGGATTATCCATGGCATTTGAGTGGCTAGATCAACTCCAGCCTTAACACCCATATTCTTTACAGATGATTCACTCCTATTCGCCAGAGCCAACAACAAAGAACTAAGGGTCTTTTCCAAATCTTATCTCCATGCAAACAAGCCTCTAATCAAAAAGTAAACCTCCAAAAAAGCTTGATCTTTTTTAGCGGTAAAGTCCCAACCAAAATTAGAAACCAATTGCAAGAAATGCTCTAAATGTGCAGTGCTAACAACTCAGATAAATATCTTAGCTTATCTACAGTCATCGGCAGATCGAAAAAGGCTATTTTCACAGAATTGGAGGATTTAATCAGGGGAAAAGTGGGAACTTAGAAGGAATGCTATCTGTCACGAGCAGGACATAAAACTCTAATAAAAGCCATCCTTCAAGCCATCCCTACCTATGTTATGAGTTGCTTCCTTTTATCTTCTGAGACTTGCTTCTATATTGAGCAACGCTTGTGTGATTTCTTTTGGGGTGGTTCAAGTGCAAATTAGAAATTACATTGGCAGAGCTAGGAACAAATGTGTTGAGCTAAATCTGAGGGAGGTATGGGCTTCAGATTCCTCTCCAACTTCAATAGGCCAATGCTTGCAAAGTAGGCTTAGAGGCTCCTCTGTTTCCCAAACTCATTAGCTACAAAGGTACTCAAAACTTGCTACTATCCTCACTCCTCCTTACTAAGTGCATTCGATGGATATGCTTCAAGTCACGCTTGGAAAAGCATTATCGAGTGTCTTTTGCTACTCTAAAGAGGCCATGAATGGATAATTAGGGATGGTATCTCTATTAACATTTGGTCCAATTGCTGGCCGACTGACTTGGCCATAGGTTTCCCAAAATATTGCTTCCTAGGCTTCGATTCTCATCAAACAGTTTTGGACCTACTATAGGCGAACACTTATAATTGGAATGTTGAATTGGTGGATCAAGCTTTCTCTCCTGAAGATGATGCTCAATATATTAAGAAAATCCATCTCAGCTTCAAATGCCCTAAAATGTGATCAGATGATAGTTTCGTGCAAATGGAGAGTACTCAATAAGTAGCAGATATCATATGGATCTCGAATCCTGGTGGAATTCCAAAAATGCACCTCACATGGCTATCTCTCTACCACTTTGGTCTTGGTGCTAGAACATGCATTGCCCGCCTAGATTAAAGATATTTCTCGAGAGAGCACTATCAACCTTACTTATAGGGGCATACAAATTGACATCCTATGTCTGGTCTGCCACACACAAGAGGAAACAATTGACCATCTTTTCGTGCAATGCCCATAATTGTCTCTTATTTGGACCAAAAAGGGATTTCCCCTACAGTCCACGAACCCAATTCCCCCTCCTCAGTCTTTACTTCCATCAGCAACATTCAAGACACTGAAAGACAAGGCTTATAGGTTGCTATCTTATTGGGAATCTGAAAAATCTGCAATCATTTTGTATTCATTGATGAGGAGCCATTGAATGTACAAAAAGAGATGACAAAAGCCCTCTTGTTATTCTTTAAATTCCTTAAGGCCAATCGAAAAAAGACTTCCAGCCCTACACATCCAATCCAATGGTGGTCATGTCCACCTAAAGGCTGGCTAAAAATCAATATCGCACAACTCTTACAGAGGATGGAGGTAGAAAGGTTGGCGTGATAGTACAAAACTAGATGGGAACTTTCATTGCTCCGTCAGGTCGGTCCATTCATCACCTATCACATCCAACTCTTTTTTAAGCTTTCGGGATTTTGCATGGGATTGAGTTAGCACAGAGAATTGGTGCAACCAAAATGGTATTTGAATCTGAGTACCAACCAATCATACTTGCCTTGCTCTACTCTTCCTCCGATCGCAATGATCTATCTCTAATCATCAAAGATTGTAAATGCTTGACTACCAACTTGGAAGACTTTGATTTTGTTTACACTCCATGCACACTCCTTTATCAAGCTCTGCAAATTCACCTCTACTAATTTTCTATTCTATGATACACCTCTGTCAGAACTGAAACCTCTCCTTCAAGAGATCTTGATGTAAAGGGAGCTGAGGTATGTAATGTCATTCAAATTTCTTCTCTGCTTATTCTTGATGTGAGGTTGGTGGGGATGGTTACCTATATTCTGGAGTGCTCCTAAGTTTTTGGGAATCAATGTATTATAAACAGCACAAGGCACTTGATACTGCAGTGTTATCGCTAGAGCGGGTTTCACGATGCACACTTTTCCTATACTAGATTTCTCCTGAGAGAGCAGCTTTACCGGATAAGTTTTGAACGAGACCGGCAGCTCCAACCTTGTACTCGATATGAGGGATGTGTCTTGTGTTAAGGGTGATTTGTATCGGGTAGTGTTAGAGTGCTCTATTATTCTTAGGTCAACTATCCAAGCCATGAGCTATCTCGATTGTAACTTGCTTTCTTGAAATCAATGAAGCGTTTTGCCCCTAAAAAAAGGTAAAACCATTGATGTCATTGTTATCAAGATTAAAAAAAATACAGATGTCATGGATGAAGTAGACTACAAAAAGTTAGTATACATATAATAATATTAAAATAAACATGTACCAATATTAAAATTAATGGGCATCAATATTAAATTATGGTGTACCAATATTTAAATCTGTCAAGTAAAACTCAAAAAGATTGTAACCAAATGAATATAAATATTAAAGTATATTAGTACCAATATTAAATTAAACTATTATTAAAAGAATACCAATATTAAAGTAAATTAATATACATATAACAATATTAAAGTAAATGAGTACCAATATTAAAGTTAACCGGTACCAACACCATCATCATCCTACAACTTCTCATGTGAGACCTTGACCATGTGATTCCCTTTCGACGATAGAAAGAGCGGCCCATCTTGCCGGACATGACCACCGAGTTCTTCCTCCTCATTGGGAACATGGCATACACGGTGGACCTTCGAAGCTCCTCCTTTGTGTTTAAAAGGGCGAACCTCCGACCTAGCTTAAGGGACTTGGTGTCCACTCTGAAGAAGTGGTGTACGTTTCTATCATCACCTTGGCAGCAGTCACCGAGAGCTGGAATCGTTGGACTTCCCCGCTTAGGGATTTGGGAAGAGAGAGAAATAGATGTCCAGAGTGTTGTACTCGTTTCATGGACGGGTTAAGGTCAGGTTATCAGTATAAATATCTAGCTGGAAGAGAGATTTCTTTGGTACTGGGTCAGGGTCATCGCCAATAACTTGAGGACCTATAAATATCTAGCTGGAAGAGAGATTACGCAACGTTCCAAGAACAAAGGCTAGACTTTGAGGACCTATAACCTGTCAACCAGCAGTCTTTGTAATATTGGAGTTTATCCTTGTTAAGCGAAGTCTCACATAAACAGTATCCTCAGAACAAAATGAATAACAGTATAACTAGCATTAGGCTGATTAGAATTTGTATCGAGTTCTATTTAAAGCCAGACTTCCAAGACTTCCAAATAATATTGTATAGTTAGTTCATCAGGTTTGTATGAATTTCTTAGCTTCGCTTGAGCATATTAGTGACAATTGGGTAGGAAAGGTGGAGGAGGACGTGGAGATGGGAGTCCAAGTGGAGATATAAGTCGCTCCTGGACTCCACAATTGCCCCTCTTCCTTCTTCCATTTCATTTGACCATCCGCGCTGATTGGCCACGTCACTCAGTTCAGCATTTTCTTTTTTTATTTATCTTTAAAAAAAATTGGAAAAACATGAAAAAAAAGAAAAAACTTTAGGAAAAAATTGTAAATTACTTTTACCATTTCCAACCTTTCTGTTTGAAAAAAAATTAATTTTTTGTTATAATTTTATACAAATTTTATAATCCAAATAATTAGACTTTTTGAGTTAAAAAATTATAAAAAAATTATTTGTACCATTTTGCAAAGTTGTGTTTGAATTATAGTTTTTTCTAATGTTTTTCATAATTTTATAAAATTATTTTGGTACAATAATAATCTTAATTGTAATGTTTAAATTATGACATTTGAGATAAATTATATAATTTGATGTATTAAAGTGTAATTTGACGTAAATTATTTATTGTTATGTAATTTGATGTAAATTTAGTATTTAGATATAATTTAATATAAATTATGAAATGTAATATAATTTGATGTAAATTATTATCCCTAAACCCTAAACCCTAACCCTTACCCTAACCCTAACTCTTATCCTAAACCCTAAGCCTCAACTCATGCACTTATATATTTAAACAATATATTATATTTAATTGAAAAACTTATGTAATTATGTAATTGTAAAAAATGTGTGGTTCACTTTTTTTGTAAAAAAGTGTGGTCCAAAATCATTTGAAAATTCTACAAATAAATACCACTTTCTTCGTTATTTTTCACACCTACTCCTCTTCTCTTCTCTTTCTAATTAGCATGACCGCATCACTGTTTGAGATGGCCGATGAGCATTTTTGAGATGGAATTATTGTAAGAGTTGTGCAATTTTTTTTAAAAGTGTAAATTCCCCCCACGTCCCTCGCCTTTGCTTAAATTACTATTTTCGTCCCTACTGTTTCAAAAAAGAGACTTTTGTCCCCCTAATTTGCTTAAATAACTCCTAAGGTCCCTGGTGCCAGAATCAAAAAATTTCTCCTACACCAAGGGACCTAAAATGACCAAATTGCCCTTGAGTCAAAACTTAAAAAATAGAGTAATCCCTGACGACCCACCTCCCCGACGGCGAACTCCTCAGATGGAGGCCGAGATTTCATCGGATTTCGTAGGAGAGGTCTAGGGTTTTGAGTCGGTGGAGGGAGACGATGGATGATGGGACAGAGAATGAAAAACAGTTATGGTCGAGGAAGAGGGCCTTTTGATTAGTGAGGGAGGAAAGGTCCGGGATGGGCCCAGAGAGGGAGAGGTTTTAGAGGCTAAGAACGCGGAGCTGGTCGAGGAGGGAGACCATGTTAGATGCGATGATGCCGTTTAAGGGAAGATTCTAGAGGACGAGCCTCGTGACGGGGTGATTAGGGGAGCCTCTCTCCTCGTCGGAGGTGGATCCAGGCGGGGGTTGGTCGTGTGGGAGAAGGTCATCACCAGGGAGATGGGTGGTATGAGAGGTCGTCGTCGGGGAGGTGGGTTGTTGGAGATTACTCTATTTTTTTCTTTTTGACTCAAGGGCAATTTGGTCATTTTAGGTCCCTTGGTGCGAGAGAAATTTTCTGATTCTGGCACCAGGGACCTTAGGGTGTTATTTAAGCAAATTAGGGGGACGAAAGTCTCTTTTTTGAAACAGCAGGGATAAAAATAGTAATTTAAGCAAAGGCGATGGACGTGAGGGGAATTTGCCCTTTTTAAAATGTAATTTTTTTCTATGTTCTCATGTAATGTATTTCTAACTTAATAAAGTTTCCATTTTGCAAAAATGATCTTATCAAAATTTAATACATTGTTTTCGAAGTTACGCGAAATAATATTCGAGTTTAATACAGTTAGCTGAATTATAAAAAACTGAGCTGAAAAAAGATGATGTGGTGGCCAGGACACGACACTATAGCGGGAGCATCACTGTGGGCTGAAAACTGAGAGCAAGAGCATGGCTGATGTGGTGCCCAAAGCACGCACTATAGCGAGGACAACAATGCAGATGATCTTAGGAGACGAAGATGTAGAATCCAAGAGAGGCGCATAGGTACTATATTCTCCTAGACCCATTATGCAGTAGTTCATAGTGTGATACTGTCGAATATTTATATAATCAATTATAACTCAACAGTTCCGAGATCATCGCTATTTTACCGTTAAAAATTTGTACATTTTTTTTTGGGGGCTTTTCTAGCATGCTACTGCTGCTTAGCATAACGGTTGAAAGCTGGTGTTAATATTGTGTGTCAATGTTGATTATTTGCACCAAATATTCAAGGAATTTATGGTCATATGGTAACTTTTTGTTACTCTTTGTATCATTTTCCTGAAAAATGTTTCTATCGAGGAAATGTTTGAGTTACTGAAATGTAAATGGGAAGGTCTAACCTCGGTTCAAGGGTATATAAACTCATTTCTTCATAAAAAAATTTAATAGGAGTCCATCGATATTCTTGGACGATCCTAAAATGTGAGAAAAAAAATTTTGGAGGAGGGACATTTTCTTTGTTCTCGGTGATATGCCGGTATAAGAGGGTGGGGTTGATACTGAACCAGCAAGCCGAGGATGCGAATGTGATTTAATTTTGTCAAATTCTGCTTGCTTGCCTTTCGCCGCCATGCTTGGTATTTCCATGGTCATCAGTCAATAATTTAATTTTGGGATAATTCCCCTCAGGCCCCTCGGGTTTGCGGAAATTAGTGATTCAGCTCCTCTAGTTTTTTTTATAATTATTTAGCCCATCTAGTTTGTGAAAAGGGTATTATTTAACCCCTGTTGCCAGAATCAGCTCTTTTCTCCGGCGAAAATGGACCTAAGATTACTAAAATACCCTTTTCCTTTAAAAAGTAAAACAATAAATTGAAACAAAATCGTAATTTTTATTGAGCTGAAATTTTTCATGAAGCATCCTAAAAGTATAATGATTTATGTAAAATAGTTCAGAAATTTTGGAGGCACAGAAGTATTTGTTTTATTTTTCAACGTGCCAAAATTTTGTAAAATCATATAAAATAGAAAATTTGTCTAATTGGGCTGAAACTTGTGTCATGTGTCTTTAAGCATCTTTAATGAATTTACGAATCAAAAAGTCTGGATTCTCACGAGGAAATTTTGAAAAAGTTCGAGGATACCAAAAATATAGAGTTTTAATTTATTTTTTTACTAAAGATGAAGTCTTTAGTAAAGATGCTTAAGGACACATAGAATAAGTTTTAGGTTCTAAATTCACTAAATATGCTTAAGAATACATGGGACAAATTTTAGCCCAATTAGACAAATTTTCTATTTTATATGATTTTACAAAATATTGGCAGGTTGGAAAATTAAAAAAATACTTCTGTGCTTCCAAAATTTCTGAAATATTTTATGTAAATCATGTCTATTTTTAGGATGCTTCATGAAAAATTATCTCAATACGACTTATGTTTGTGTTTCAATTTATTTTTTTACTTTTTAAAGGAAAAGGATATTTTAGTAATCTTGGGTCCATTTTTGCCGGAGAAAAGAGCTGATTCCGGCAATAAGGGTTAAATAATACCCTTTTCACAAACTAGAGGGACTAAATAATAAAAAAAAACTAGAGGGGCTGAATCACTAATTTCCGCAAACCTGAGGGGCCTGAGGGGAATTATCCCTTTAATTTTTGACTAATTGGAGTTCGGTGGAATATTACAAATGGCTCACTTGAATAGAGATTCAATGTGTTTGACTATAAATATAAGAAATTAGCAATAGTTTATTTGTTCTAATGTTTTTGTCCATGTAGTGAGATTAAACATTTAAATCGTTTTCTTAATATTTTAAATTGTTATTAATTATTTTAAAATGTCTTATATCCGATATCATTGTGGTGAAGTTTTACAAAACAAAACAAAAACCATAACATCAATAACTAATATCATTTGTGATGAGGACAAGGATAGAGGTGGGATTGTGATAAGGGAGGAGCATGTTCTTGAGTTCTTATTGACATACATGTCGATCACTTGCAAGATGTTGTGGTTGAATTTGAGATGGAGCTTCATACTGGAGCCTGAACTGGATAAAGGAGGTTCTACTTTAAAGAAAATGTTAAAAGCATCGTAAGATAAAAAAAACAAAACATGACATTTAGGTAGAAAATTTTCACATCGAGTCAGTTTTTGTTTTTTCGAGTAATGTCTTTTGGCAGAGGCAGAGGGAGATGGAGAAGAGTGGGGTCAATTGACCCCACTTAATTTATTATTTACTTAATAATTTAATATATATTCTAGTGTATGTACTCATTAAAATAAAAAAATTGACCCCACTAAAATGTTAATTAATTTATAAATTAAACTTAAATATTAAAATAATTAAATATTTTATGTGTTGCCTCCACTACAAAATAATTCTAGCTCTGCCCCTGCCTTTTGGCAAGTTTTTTTTTATAAGTCTCATTTAAAATTTATGATATCTAATAATAAAAATTTATATTAGATTTAATTCTTGCATGATAAGAAAGATTTTTATCTCAACTTACTTGATAGTGAGAATCTAACATTGTCTACCAGTTGACGTACTGATGAAGGCAATATCATGTGTCATCACCTTAGACCATCCGTATTGGTGCCCCCGCTACAGTGCCACTCCCTGGGCACCACGTCAGTCGTGCCCCTGCTCTCAGTTTTCAACTCATAGTGGTGCGCTCGCTATAGTGCCATGCCTTGGTTGCCACTTCAAATTTTTGTCAGCTCAGTTTTTTAAACTTTAGATAACTCTATCAAATTCGTATATATTTTCGTGTAACTTGGAAAAGACAAAATAAAAAATTGAAACACTAAATTTTGCGAAATGAAAATTTTAATAAAAACTGCAAATTACAAAAGGAACTACAAAGTTCAAGAAATAAGTTAGATTTACAAATTACATAACTAAATACCGCTACCAAATTTAGTCCAAACGTGCTCAATTAATTCTTTACGGGGAGCGATATGGACTTCTCTATTCAACAAATTTGAGCATCAGCGGTCATGAATCTTGATAGAGGAGAGGAGACGAGAGGTGTTGGTGTGAAAATAATGAAGTAGGTTGTATCTATTTATAGATTTTCAAATTAATTTGGATCACAAATTTTTTTTTAAACAAATTTTGACCACACACATTATTTTTATCCGATTTTTATTCAAAAAATTGTATAAAATTACCAAAAAAATTTATTTGGAATGAAAAGTCGGAAATGGTAAAATAATATTTAGAATTTGTTTTCCCAATTTTTTCTGATTTTTTCAATTAAAAAAAATAAAATATGACTGGTGCTGGATGACGTGACCCAATCCCGCTGCGGGTGGTCTTATGTTCAAAATAAAACCATCGTCGTTACCACACTATTCTTTTAACTTAAATATGATCTATTGGATAGGGAACAAGCGGTCGGAATATGATCTGTCGGTTTGAATTAGATTTCTAGATTTTAGATTTTAGGGATTTTTATGGGTTGAATTTTGATTTCTAGAATTGAAGAATTAAAAATTAGGGTTTTAAAATTTATTTTTTTAATAATTTTGATACTCTGTAAATAATTAAGATCTCTTAAGGTTTGAGTTTGAATTTGGCTGTAGTTGAATTTGGGAGGAAAAAGATGAAATTGAAGGAAGAAGAAAATAGAAAGAATTTATTTTTTAAGTAAGAATGTATTTTAGACTTTTTAGATTGGGATTTACTAGAAAAAAATGGTAATTCTGGTTTAAAAAGTCCAAAAAATATATTACCATCAAAGGACGGTAAAATGATTTTTTTAAATTTAGGGACCCGAAAGAAAGACGACCATAGTTCCTAGACTTGAGAATAATTTTTTAATCATCTTTTATAGACATGATTGTCCAACCATTACATAAGACAAACCCCGAACTTCATCTGTACAAAGTTGACTTTTTCCTAACTAACAATCCATACCAAATCCGTTTTTTTCTTTTGGGATATCCTAAACTCTCGCGGGCTATTGAATAATTTATGTTACTCAACATTCTATTCATTTTTCCGTAAATCTTGTAAATAACTCGTGGTTGTGTACATAATAAAAAGGGTAAATTATATCTAGTCCTCTTTAGTTTGTACTATTTGACAATTTTCCCCCTGTATTTCTCAAACCGATTAAAAATTCATCTTAGTTTGGCGAAATTATAGGATTTCCCCCTTCTTGCCGGAACCGGAACAAATCTCCGGCAAGTAGGCACAAAAAATGACAAAAATACCCTTCTATTAGAACAAACAAAAAAAAAACTGAAGTGCTTTCCCCTCTTCAATTCATCAACCTTCCAAACAACCAAATAAAACAAAAACACTAAAAAGCTTTCAACTACAGCAATCGTGTTACCTGCAAACAACAAAAAAAAACCAAATAAAACAATCCGGTAATTGAAAAAACCTAATTATCTTGGGGCTTCCTCTTGTAGTAAGCGAGGAGGCGGGGCTCGAGGACGAAGTACCTCATGTGGATATAGGACCGCCCGATCTTCCTCCTCCCGTACCTCACCTGATATGAAAACCGCATCCACCCTTCGTACATCACCTTCGACATATTTATGGATTTGTCCCTCCCTTCGAATTGATTGATCTCAAATCGAGCTAAAACGAAGAAGAACAAACAAAATTGATCTTGCCCGATTAGTGAAGCTCTCAATGAAATTCCGCCTTCTTAACTGACTCGATCGCTCATCGCGAGGGGAGAGAGCTCGATGAACGGGGTTCGGGTCGCCGGAAACGACGGCGTTGAGAATCCGACCGGGAACGGTGGCGCGTACGGTTTCGGGAATTTTCGAAAAGGGCGGAGAAGAGCGCGGTGCGAGGGTTATTAGTTGGACCCTACGAGAAAATTACTATTAGCGTCGTATCGACCCCGCCTAATTTTTTGGGATTGGATTTAGTACTGGAAATATATTTTAAAGATTTTCTGTAAAATGAAAGATGATATTTTGGTGTTCTTTTTGTGGGAATGTGAAGTGGAAATGTTGATTTGGGTTCAGATTTGATATGTACTTTTGGAAGAATTCATTTAAAGGGGAGTTCACGGTGTTTGTTGGTCTAGGGGAGTGCATTAAATTATTAGCTAATTTTAAGTTCACGGTGTCGGCCTGGACGAAGGTGGTCGGGTAAGGGTTGTTTGTGGTCGGGTAAGATCTGGGTTGGCTGTTGGAGGAGGAGGAGGAGGAGAGAAGACGAGAAGGAGGTGGTGGTGGAGGAGGAGGAGGAAGAGAAGGAGGTGGTGGTAGAGGAGGAGGAGGAAGAGGAGGAGGTGGAGAAGGAGGGAGTGTTATGATCCTCGTAAATTATGTCTTGGTCAAGACCGCTAGGTTCTACCTTTGGTTGTTTGTGTCGATCTTTAAAAACCGTGTTGGTTAAATTCGTTAACCTTTGGAAGATTAGGCATAACTTTTTTGTGTGGACCCCGAGTTGGATGATTCCAAGTCTTGTTTGTCCGCGATACGATTACGTATGACTTTGTTGTTATGTGTTTTGTGGTTTGAGTTAGCATTTCCGAGTTTTTGAATGGGTTTCAGGAGGGTTGCGATTGATAGGCTTAGTTCGTCGAATATTGGTAGAAAAATCATAACTTTCGCATACGAACTCCGAATCAAGCGGTTCCAAGACGAGTAGAACCGTAAGATCTTGTTAATTTGAGTTTTGTAAAATTTGGATTTTTGGACCCAGCGGACACTGAGGGGTTCAGAGGGGATTACAGCAGACACTGGGGTGGGCCAGCAGACGCTGGGCTGCGCACTTTTTATAAAAAAATACATAACTTTTTCATACGACTTCTGAATTGAGTGATTCTAATTCCAGGAGGTTCGTAACATCTAGAACTATGATTTTCTTAGAATAGTTTTGACATTTGAGGAATTATGAGAAGTGATCTTGTGGGAATTATGAGTGTTCATGTATAAGTTTGATTTTTGTCAATGTCGGGAGATTTTGTCATTGGCAATCAATGTGACTTTTTATGGATTCTAACATGATTTGAGGAATTATATGATAGGATCATAAGTGAGTTTGTGAGTGTTTTGTTATAGGTACGAATTTTATCGGTATCGGAAGATTTTGCCAATTGGTGAGTTATTTGGCTTCTATGGTTTGGGACATGATTGAAGGACTTATTGGAACTTAGGAAGAAGATTAGGGGTGACATTTGAATGACTTAAAAGGTTGAGGACCAAAGTGGAAAAAAATGGATAAGTGGAGTATGGGAGAGCTTACCATTTATGGTAAGTTTTTGATGTAAATATCTAGAGGTTTGTGAGTGGAGTTGTTCTCATCCATTTGAAAGAAAAGAGAGAAAGAGAGAGAGAGAGAGAGAGGAGAAAAAGAAGAAGAAGAAGAAGAAGAAAGGAAAGAGAAAAAAGATACCTTGGATTTGTGGATTGGTAAGTGGTTTTTAAGCTTTGGTTTATGTTCGATATTCAGAATGCGCTTATGGCATCGTGAACCGTCTACCATAATTCTGCCTAGAAATGGACGATCGGTCATTTCTTTTGGACTTACTGGCGTGCGCCAGCCTTGGGTGGCGTGCGCCACCCATAGCCCAGCCCAAAGCTTTGGCACACGGCAATATCACCTGGCGCGCGCCAACAAAGGTGGCGTGCGCCAGTTCAGCAACAGGGTTACATTAGCTTGCAAATAAGAGTAAGTAGGGTTATCGATCCACAGAGATTGAGTTGTTAGGCCTACTCTAAGGTTTACTTACTTAACTAGGATTAGATTATGGATTTTGTTGTTGAACACTTGTGATCTAAACTCTAAAGATTGGAAATAAAGATGATAATAACAAACATATGCTAAGGTTGTATAAAACAGAATACTAACAAATTAAAAGCTAAAAATGAATAAGGTGCCTAAACCAATAACGTAACCATAAGATAAAGAGAGGTCTGAGTGTATGTGATGTGGTCCGAGTGAATCAAAGGCAACCTCAACCACACTTTCGTGCACGATGAGTCTAAATTACTACTTAACCTAGCTTAGAAGATCGGATATGTTCTTCTGACCCCACCAACCAACTAAACTAAGTTAAGCATCAACTATACGCTTCACTCCAAGGACAATTAGTAGGTTACCAAGGAGATTTCTCTCCTAGCAAGAGTACTAATCATCAAATCAACCTATCCATCAATTCTATCTCCTTCCAATCTCAAGTTTTGACTAGCTACTAAGGCTTGGTGATCAAGCAAGTCTAAGTAATAGGATCAAGCATGTTGATAAAAACACATACAAGAACATACACAACTCTTATCAAGGGCTACATCAAAGGTAACAAACCACCAAACTCATACAACTACTCAAACATACTTATATTCAACATAATAAACATGAACATAGACAAAAGAGAGAAAGGAAAATGAAACTTATTAAGGTTCCAAGCTCCACTCTTCAAGTCCAAGTTCTTCTAAGTAAAAAGAAATATTTACATATAGTTTTGTGGACACAATCTCGTTTTTTTGTCACAAAATGTGCCACACTTGTTTAGAAGACAAAAACTACCTAATATACACACTAACTAAAGGAATAGTAAACTAAATATCTAATCTAACTTATCTAATAACTTAACCAACATAAAAATATCCCAAAAGTGCCTGCCAAACTTGTCACCTTGCCTTCACAAAGTTTAAACCGCCCTTGTCACTTCTCCCATTTGTTTGTCCAATACTCAGCTTTATTTTATGTCTGTCCATCTGGTCTAGCGTGCGCCAGATGCACCTGGCATGCGCCAGCCATCGTGATTTCACTCTAATGAGTGAAAATGGTCGTCTGAGTAATCTGCCGTTCGAGTAACAGCTATATGGCATGCACTATAGAGACTTGGCGTGCGCCAGAAGTCAATGCATCGCATTCCTTGGCTTCGTGACTTCCCTCTCATCCGTGGCTTTGCGAGTGCGCTCAATCATCCTTCACCTCTCCTCGAATAGGTTCCTAAAAACAAGCAAACTTAATGAAAAATGATAAAATCAACATAAAGACACAATGAAGGAAAACTAACACTAAGATAACTAAAACACAACTAAATCAACCTAAAAATACTAAGAACAATACACTAAAGGGGTATGAATAATGACTATTTTTTACACTCATCACACCCCCACACTTGAATCATTGCTTGTCCCCAAGCAAAAACTCAAAATGCGGACAACCAAAACTAAAATCAAATAAAAACAAACAAACATAAAACAAGGTAAAGACATAGCATGAATCGATCTACACTTAACTTCCCTCAAAAACATCAGCTCGTATTAAAATAAAATCATAATCTAAGTTTGTTCATCAATCCATAACACAAAGCACAACGAACTTGTAGGCATCTCAGCACTCAATTGTTTAAACAAATGTTAACTCTATATAAAAAACACTAAAAGGTTGACCTCACGAGGGTAGACAAGTGTTTCACTCATATAATCTGTATGGTCAACTTCCTATCACTCGCATACATGTCAATGTACTCAAAGCATCCTACGTCCTACTCAGCGCTATCTAAAAGTTGCAATGGTTGCTAATGATTAGGGGGTCTTTTTATCGGGTTGTAATGGGGCTTAAGGTTAAGATGAGGTATAATATATGGATAGTGGCTAAACTACCCAATCCGAGGACATGTCACAAAAAGCAACTATCACTTGTCTAATCTAAACATCCTCATATATATAAAATAAATAAACACACTCCCCAAGTAACCAAATGATCTAAGACCAGGAAGCACAAGTATTGCCTAGACCACATGCCTTATTAAAATTCACATTCTTTTTCACTTCTTTTTTCTCTTTTTTTTTCAACTGTACATACATTGCACATTCTAGGCAAAAACTCGGCTTCTAACACGGCCATACTACCACATCCCATCAAATATAAACCAAATGAACCCCAAGCTACCAACTAAACCCATAATACATGCCAACCTAAACGTCCTTGAATCGGATGATCAAAGGTAAGGAAGATGGATGATATAAGGTTTGTAGTCAGCTTCCCAATCTTATGATCAAGAAAGGGCTAGGCTCAAAATGGTTTAAACAACGAATATAATAGGGATTTTGTCTCTAAAGCTCTAGGCTCAATGTCAAAGAATGCCCCCGTCTTATGAAAAATATAGGGACGGATGTCTCTTCCTTTGGCTCAAATACTCACAAGGTACACTCATCAACCCTCTAGTCTAGTCTATATAGTGAAACCACTAATCTAAACAACAGAGTGCGAGATTTCTACTAATTCCTAGGCTTTGTGCTCGAATTAAATTCCCAACTAAGAAAATAATTAAATTCTAACACAAGTTGAAAATTTTTGAGGGGGTCAAATATTTGAAAAATTCATGGCAAGTCTAAACCTAAACAAAACATCCTAACATGCAGACATACTAAACAAATAAAAGGAAGATTCCGAGAAGGAACCCTCCCCCACACTTGAAAGACACATTGTCCTCAAAGTGTATACGATACTAATAAACACCTAAAAATAAAAAGAAAAATAAAAGTGAGATAGTTTTATCTCGATCACCCAGTACATTAAGAAGCATCAAGGAGATCGAACCCTGAAGAGCTCAAAATGGGAACACTTCCATACCAAGTCACCAAAGATATGAAAACCAATCTAAAAAAAATATACACAAACACACATGCAACAGAATAACTCACTAATGACTTGTTATATAGACTACCTTCTTATGACCTTTTCGGCTTTAAGCCTAATAGGATCACCGTCTAGTAGAATAACACAATCATTAAATGAGTTACAAACACACAACACAAAAACAGAGTCAAAATATAAGAAAATAAACAAAGAAAATAAATAAAGAAAAATACAAAAGTAGGGAAATAGGAGCTCCCTTTCAATCATCTAAAGTTGGAGGAGGTGGTGGTAGGAACATGAAGCCGCTGCCGAAGTTCTCTGCCTAGGTGCACATCCACTCAGCGTGCGCTTGCTACTGCTTGTAGTGCTCCCTCTGGAACGCTCTCTCATCCTCTCTCTGAGCTCTAAGCTTGGCCTCTATGCGAGCATTGTAGTCATATTGGTAGTCCCATTCGGCTACGTTGCTAATTGCATAGTCTTGCAGTTGCACACCGTATCCATGAAGCTACTCTCCGTGACTACATTGCTGCACCTGCATCGCAGCCAACTAGTCACATAAAAACTGTATATCAGAATGAGCATCAGGTGCCTGATGACTCGGCCTTGCATCATTATGCTGGGCCTGGTACTGGTGGCTCGGGCATACATGCTCTTGCTGCTCTTGCCACTCCTCTCTTTATGTAGGCACCCTTCCTGGTGCCCCCAGGCATTTCTGCACTGCCTCTCTCTCTTCCCAAGGCTTGTACTCGATGACCTCAACCCCATCGATCATCATCTTCTTGATCAGCTTCCTCATGTGGAGCTTCTCGATGCCGAGAGACACTGACTCCAAAATCATCCCACAGAAAGTTGAAAATTGCTCAGAAAAATAGTGACGTGCAATGCAGGAAATAATATGTCCTAAGTACAAATACCTAGGCTCCCTATCGCTAATCAATCTTGTAAAGTAGTTGATAATCAAGGCAAATGTGCTAAAGGGAATAGCATGGCAAAGGCAATCTATGGCATAGAGCTGAGATAAAAGACTTTAGACTCTTCCCATTGACCACAAATGGTCAGAGTCATAAATCGATGGAGGATGCCTAGATATGGTTCTCTAATGTGCGCATTAAGCGCCTTCCCGACTCATCTCAAACCCTATAATCTCATGCCATGCCCTATGAGCCTGACTAGGGGGTGAGAAGTCTAACGTTCCTGGTCCAGCCTTAAGGTTAAATAGGTTGTTAAACTCGACCTCTTCCATGCCAAAATCCATGTCAAAAATACTTGTAGTAAAAGATTGTCTGTTAGCCGATACCTGCAATATGTAATAAAACTCTAACCCTAATTCTTACCTAGCCATGATCTCTCTGTTCTCAAAATATCTCCACCCTAGTTTCCGAAATGCAGACCTCAGTTGCCTATCTACCCCTAGTGTCTTCATATCATCCCCGTCTATCGTAAAATGACTAAGGGCATTAAGGCGTGAGAATCATTGATACCTCTCCATCTCCTAATCGTGGAAGATCACGAAGGGAGCGTTGTAGCGGTCGTGAATGTCTGGGGGTGGAGATCCAGGTGGTGAAGGCGAAGGGTTTCTTGCTTGCTTCCTCCTGTCTCCTCTTGGAATCCTGCTAGATCTTGTAGCATCTGCCATTGAAATGTTTGTTTTGGACCTTGGGAAGTGTGGGTAAATGGCTTGGAAAGTTGGGAACGTGAAATTTTGAAGATTCGAAAATCAGGAATTTTTGGTTTTTGAAAATTTATGAAGAAACCGAACTGCTTGAGAGTTTTATAGGCAATTCTGTCCAAACCTGGCATACACCAGATTCGTTGGCGTGTGCTAGCTTCTTCTTTTGCCCATCACTAGTGTGCGCCAACTTCTCCGAAATCTCAATACATGGCATGTGCCATATACATAGGCATGCACCATATATGTACAAACCTCCAAAACTACACAAAACGTACATACAAATAAACTAAAAGATCACATATAAAAAAACATGCTAAACTAATTTTTTTGGTTTTTATTTACACTGCGTTCCTGGAAAGCTTGAAAACCAGACACCCCATCAACATGGGTCAAAGGTGCAACTTGGACGTTCGCAATTCACACAACTCACGAATGCCATACCATGACGAACTACCTCTTCATGTAACCTTTTCGGCTTTAAGCCTAATAGGATCACAATGTAGTAGCACGGTATGCTCAATTTACGAGTTAGTGCTATTCTTGCTACAGTCTCCATCGTGCTCTAATTTTTCACACCTTGGACAAAATTCAAATCTCTTCATCCTTCTCTTGAAGGCACTCTTCGAAGTTCCTCTAGAGTATTTCAAAAAATTTTCTTCTCATCTCTTAATTCTCAAGGTCTCTTATGCTCAACGAAGAATGATGAGACATATGTCAATCGAGATCTTCCTCGAAACTAAGACACTAATTAAATAAAGATACTTAATGCAAAACATCCTGTTCTTTATGCTCTGCAGGTAAAAGAGTCTTTCTTTGTTTCAAATGCTCATGCATTGGATGGCACATAAATTGATTGCACCTCCACATCTCGATTAATGTCACCCCCTCCAATGTAAATTTTACATCATTGGTCGTTAACTCGGAAGACTATCCCGTTGCTATTTTTTAAATCAAGTGCTCCAAAAGGTAGCACTTTAACAACTTGGTACGGGCCGCTCTACTTGGATTTGAGCTTCCTAGGGAAGAGTCTCAATCATGAGTTATAGAGAAGAACATTCTGCCCCTTCTTAAAATCTTTCTTGATAATGTGGGCATCATGTCTTTTTTTAGTCCTTTCCTTGTAAAGCCTTGAGCTTTCGAATGCCAAGTCATGTATTTCATCCAACTCTTCAAGTTGGAGGATTCTGCGTTCTCTACCCTTTTTGTAATCGTAATTAAGGGTTTTAATGGCCCTAAATGCACGATGCTCAAGGTCTACTGGAAGATGGCACGCTTTGCCATAAACAAGCCTATACGGCGACATTCTTATAGGTGTCCTAAATATCGTACGATAAGCCCATACGGCATCATCAAGCTTGTTCGACCAATCTTTCCTTACAGTTCCGACCATCTTTTCCAAGATTTTCTTGAGCTCTTGCCCGGTAGACATTCGTTGACTATGTCTTAATATCTCAAACTACATTATATTTTGTTTGACCAAATCATATTCTCCTTCAAATCCACATATCTTTCTTTCCTTTCACCATGAATGATTTGAAAGCTCAACTTGTTCTCTAGTTTGGGGATGATAAGGTGTTGCCACCTTGTGCATCACCCTATATTTCTTAAGCAGGACTTCAAATTGTCTGTTGCAGAAATGTGACCCACCATCATTGATTATTGCTCGTGGCACTCCAAATCTCGAAAAGAGTTTCTTCAGAAATTGGATAACTACTCTAGCATCATTTGTTGGTGATGCCAAAGCTTCTACCCACTTTGAAATGTAGTCTACTCCCACCAAGATATACTTGTTGCTATATGAAGTTGGAAAAGCACCCATGAAGTCCAAACCCTAAACGTCAAAAAGCTCAATCTCTAAAATTCTAGATAACGACATCTCATTCCTGTTTGAGATATTTCTCATTTTTTGGCAACAGTCACACTGCTCAACATAACTACGTGCATCCTTGAAGATAAAAGGGCAATAGAAACTGCATTTGAAAACTCGAGATGTAGTTCTTGAAGCTCCATAATGACCTGAGTAGGGAGTGTTATGGCATTGCTCTAAAATATTTGCTACTTCCCAAATAGCAATGCAACATCGAAGCACCTCGTCATTACACCTTTTGAACAGGTAAGGATCATCCCAAACATACATCTAAACATCCCGTAAAAATTTCTTCCTTTAGGGATAACTCAGATCTATAGGAATAATACCTCCAACCAAGAAGTTGGCATAATCAGCATACCAGGGAGCTTCTACTCTACTCATTATCATAAGAGTTTCATCCAGAAACTCTTCTTGAATTTTCCCTACAATCTCCATACCATCGCTTTTCTCTAACCTCGAGAGATGATCTACGACAACATTTTCTGCTCCTTTCTTATCCTTAATAGACAGGTCAAATTCTTGTAGTAACAAAATCCAGTACATCAAGCGAGGTTTCACATCTTGCTTTGAGAAAAGATATCTCAAAGCTGCATGGTCAGTGTAGATTATAACTTTTGAACCAAGCAAGTACGGTCTGAATTTGTCACATGCATAGACAACCACAAGCATCTCTTTCTTTGTGGTTGTATAATTGAGTTGAGCTCCTTCTAGTACTCTACTAGGATAGTAGATGACATGTAGCTTTCCCTCTTTTTTCTGTCCAAGAACACAACCCAAAGCTAGATCACTTGCATCACACATCATTTTGAATGGAAGTTTCCAGTCTGGTGATGAAATCACTGGAGCTGTGATAAGAGCTTTTTTAAAAGCATCAAATGCCTTAAGGCAATGCTCATCAAAATTGAAGGATACCTCCTTAACTAGCAAATTTGTTAGAGGCTTAGCAATTAGAGAGAAGTTCTTGATGAATCTTCTATAAAATCCGGCATGACCCAAAAATGCTCTAACTCCTTTAACTATTGTTGGTGCATCCATTTTTTCTATCGCTTCAGTTTTAGCTCTATCGACTTTGATGCCAGCTCTAAAAATCTTGTGCCCAAGGACTACTCCTTCGTCTATCATAAAATGGCACTTTTCCCAATTGAGCACAAGGTTCTTTTCCTCATATCTCTGCAATACTTTATTTAGGTTGTCAAGATAGTGATCAAATAAGTTTCCAAATACAGAGAAGTCATCCATGAGGATTTCCATAATCTTTTCGTTCATCTCCCAAAAGATAGACTCCATGCAATGTTGGAATATTGATGGGGCACAACTAAATCCAAAAGGCATTCTGCGATATGCAAAAATACCGAAGGGACTTGTGAAAGATATCTTCTCTTGATCTCTGGGGTATATTGCAATTTGGTTGTACCCAGAGTATCTGTCCAAAAAGTAATAATACAAATACCCAGTTATCCTTTCCAATATTTGATCAATGAATAGAAATGGGAAATGATCTTTGCATGTAGCGTCATTCAATTAATAGTAATCAATGCACACTCTCCATCTGGTTATAATCCTTGTTGGAATGAGCTCTCCTACCTTGTTGATCACAACTGTCATTCTTCCTTTCTTGGGAACACAATGTATTGGGCTAACCCACTCACTATCCGAGATTAGATAGATAATTTCCGCTTCTAGGAGTTTAATCACCTTCTACTTAATAACCTCCTTCATGTTTGGATTAAGTCTCCTTTGTCAGTCTACTCTTAGCCTCGCTCCATCCTCCATGTGCATGTGGTGCATCACAATTTCTAGGCTTATCCCCTTGATGTCGGATATTTGCCATGCAATGGCCTTAATCTGCTTGTTCACAACTGTGAGCACTTTCTCTTCTTCTTCCTTACTGAGCTTGTTCGATATAATAATCGTTAATCTCCCTCCATCTGTTAAGAAAGCATATCTCAGATGGGAGGATAGCTCTTTCAGTTCTAAGGAAGGAGCTTTTACAAATGAGGGTGGAGTACGATATTTCAAGTGAATCTCTAGCTCCTCAAGCAGACCTTTCTTGTCAATTTTCTCCTCTACTTCTTCCATGTAGTCCTCTGCGACTCTTTCTAGTTCTTTATCCTCTATTTTAGAGATGTTCTTCTTACAGAATTCGAGGATACACTCTTCTACAACATCTATTTTCATGCACATCCCTTCAACAAGAGGATGGTGCATAACACCTGTCATGTTGAACTCAACCTTCTGTCTCCAATTCTGAGAACCAATTTGCCATTATGCACATCTACCAATAAATGTGCGGTATTGAGGAATGGTCTTCCGTAAATTAATGGACAGTTCTTACCCTCAGAGAAATCTAGAACCACAAAGTCAACTGGAAAAATGAATTTGTCTATCTTTACCAGGACATCCTCAACCACACCGTATGGTTTCTTAATAATTTGGTCCGCCAATTGGAGAAGCATAGAAGTTGGCTTAACCTCACAAAAACCTAGTTTTTTGAATGTAGACAAAGGCATCAGTTGATACTTGTGCCTAAATCACATAGATATTTTGGAAACTCGGTTTCACCAATGAAACAGAGAATTATAAAACTCCCCAGATCTTTGAGCTTTGTCAGAAGATTTTTTGAGATGAGAGAGCTACAATCAACTGTGAGGGTAATCGTCTCTCCATCTTCCTATTTCCTCTTCTTAGTGACGAGTTCCTTTAGAAACTTGGCGTAGTGTGGTACTTGATCTAGCGTCTCTAGGAAAGAGATGCTAATCTGAATGTTCTTCATTTTCTCCATAAAACTGAGAAATTTTTCATCCATCCTCGACTTTCTCTTTACCCTCTGAGGATAAGGAAGAATCGGGACCATTGGTGGAGGTGGTACGTAAATTTCTTCTTCCTCCACAACTTTTTCTTGTGGGTCCTTTTCCTTCAGAGCTTCCTCCTCGTTATCTTTTTCTGGACTTTCCATGTCAATTGGTTTAACATTCTTTTTGACTTTTTGAGAAGCTATTTCCTTGTCACTTCTTAAGGTGATTGCATTAACTTGGCCACGAGGATTTTCCTCAATAGAACTTGGAAGAGAGCCAGATGCTCTTTGTGTATTTGTCTTAGCAATTTCCCCAAGTTGTACTTCCATGTTATGCATGGCTGTTGCTTGACCTTTAAGAAACTGCTCCAAATTGTTCTGCCTTGCTTCCTGGGCCGCTAATGCCTTCAAGATTTGACTTTGGTTGTTGGATGAGTCCGTATTGTTGGATGAGTTTCTCAACCTTGTCAAATTTGTCTTTAAGTGCTACCATTCTTTTTCCTAAGAACCCACGTAGTTGAAAACTAGGTGGTGGTCTTATTGCGAGATACGTAATAGCATTCCTTTATCAGGAACGATTGCCATACTATCATTGTTGTTTCTCTCTTTCCATAAGAAGTTAGGGTGGTTTCTCCAACTAGGATTATATGTAGAGGAATATGGGTTGTTTACCATTCAATTTTCTCCTTGTCCTTGACCACTCACAAAGTTGACCTACTCTGTAGATTGGCTCATCATTGCACATTGAATAATCTCATGGCCAGAGTTGCCACAAGCTTTGCAATGCTGTTGTAAAGCTACAGCATCAACTTTGTTTAGAGTCAAATCGTGCAATTGCTTTGCCATTAAGTCTAATTGTGCTTGAAAAGACGAGGAAGCATCTAAGTCTATCATTCCTCTTCTCTCACTCACTTAGTTACCACCCTTAACTCTCTAATGGGTTGTCTTTTCCTCTTATTCGTAATTATCCTGTTTGTTGCTGCCAGCTCTTCCAGAATATGTTGGGCTTCAGCCCTTTCCTTTCTGAAGATATTTCCATTAGAAGCTAAGTCAACAGTTCCCATTGTTGATGGTCACAGGCTAAAATAAAATGTCTTAAGCAGAGACTCCTCAGACAAACCATGGTGCGGGCATTTTCGTTACAACTCCTTAAATCTCTCTCAAGTTTCGCTCAAAGACTCTCCTTCATACTGTTCAAAGTTTGTAATCTCCTTAACGAGTTTGTTAGTCTTTGAGTAGGGGAAATATTTATCTAAGAAAGTATTTGCTAATTGCTCCCATGTGATTATCGGAGTACCCTTAAGTTGCTTATATCAAATTTTAGTACCCTTAACGTGTATGAAAACATTCTAATCTTAACAGCATCATTAGTCACTCCAGGATACTTAAAATTATCAGCTAATTCCATGAAGTTCCCCAGGTGTTCATTGGGATCTTCATTAGGCAAACCAAAGAACTGACTCGAAGCTTGAAGCATATGAATCACGACTGGCTTAATTTCAAAGTGGTTAGCTTCGACAGCTGGCCGTTGGATCCCAGTTTTTGCTCCTTCGTAAGTTGGTCTCCCATGGTCCATTAGAGAATGTCTAGGGGCATGAACTCCATCCTCTTGACTCTCTTGCCTTTGATCCATTCTTTCTTTTTCTCTTCTCTCCCTATGTAATGACCTTTCTAACCGCGTTATTTCTTCTTCAATCTCCAATGGAGAAATATTGGTTGAACGGGTTAATGGCATGCATGTAACTTGTCAAGCAAGACAAGTTACTTGGTCGAAAAGTAAACAAAAAATCAAGAAAAATTAAAATAAAAGATAATATACTAAAAATAAAAATAAAAATATACTAATATATATACTGATCCGAGTTTGTAAACTAAATTGAGAGTCTAAGACTTCAATCCCCAGCAATGGCGCCAATTTGTTTGGTATTCAGAATACACTAATGGCATCATGAACTGTCTTCCATAATTCTGCCTAGAAATGGACAATCGGTCGTTTCTTTTGGACTTACTGGTATGCGCTAGCCTTGGGTGACGTGCGCCACCCCTAGTCCAGTCCGAAGCTCTGGCACACGCCAACAGCACCTGGCACATGCAAAAACTAAATGACTAACAAACCTGGCACGCGCCAACAAAGGTGGCGTGCGCCAGTTCAGCAGCAAGGTTACAGTAGCTTGCAAATAAGAGTAAGTAGGGTTGTCGATCCACAGAGATTGAGTTGTTAGGCCTACTCTAAGGTTTACTTGCATTGCATTCCTTAGCTTTGTGACTTCCCTCTTATCGGTGGCTTCGCGAGTGCGCTCAATCATCCTTTACCTCTCCTCGAATAGGCTCCTAAAAACAAGCAAACTTAATGAAAAATGATAAAATCAACATAAAGACACAATGAAGGAAAACTAACACTAAGACAACTAAAACACAACTAAATCAACCTAAAAACACTAAGAACAATACACCAAAGGGGTATGAATAATGAGTGTTTTTGACACTCATCAGTTTATTGAAAATAAATGTAGATCTTATCCTTACCTTGAATTTGATGTAAGCTTGAGCTGATTGAGTAACTTTTATGATTATGGAAGATTTGGAGTTTAAGGTTTTGAGGCCTTGAGTGGATGGTATGATAATTATAGATGATTGAGTTATGCTTTGGAGTTGGATTTGAGGACTTTTATGCATATTTTTGGAGAACTCTTGATATGAATTTAATGAAGGGCATGAATTGTATTTGAGGTTTGGTTGATTTTATGAGGAGGATGTATGATACATTAGACTTTGGTGAGGAGATGAAAGGACTATTATGCATATTTGGAGACTTTGTATAGAAATATGATATTTTTGTTGGACTTAAGAGTAGATTTTTCTTATTCTTTGTGTTTGAGGGCTTTATGTTAATTAGAGGGGTTAATTACCCTCAGGTCCCTGAACTATTGACGATTTTGTAATAGGGTCCCTGTGTAATTTGAATAAGATTTAAGGTCCCTGTGTTATAACGAAATATTACTCTCAGGTCCCTGGCTTAACCTTTGCTGACATCATCAATTTTTTTTTATTTTTTTAACACTGAATTGACCAAAATACCCTTAAGCCAAAAATAAAAAAATCCAAAAAAACAAAATAAAAATTAGGGAAAAGTACAAAAAAAGTCTTGTGGTTTCACTTTTAGTCCTCCGAACCTAAATTCGTCCTGAACCTATGAAAAAAATTCTTTTTCATCCCGTTTTTTTTTACATTTTAGTCCTAAATCTCAAATTTTTTTCAATTATTTTTATTATATCATAAATTCGTCCCGAACCTATAGAATTCCAGAAATACCCCTTACCCGCTTCCGAATTTCACCAAACGCTCAACATCAAAGTCGTAGATCTAGATCTTACGGATCCTCTCGTTTTGGAATCGCTCGATTCGGAGTATGTATGCGAAAGTTATGATTGTTCTACCGAAAGTTGACGAACTAAGCCTATCAATCATAACACGTCACCTTTTGGGGAAATACGTGTAACTTTTTCGTGTGAACTCCGATTTAGATGATTTCAAGTCGGGTAGGTTTGCAACACATTCGTCTACGACTTTTGTGTTGTGAGTTTTGTGATTTGAGCCTTGCGTTTTTGAGTTTCATGTGATTTCGTTTGGTATTAGCATTGATAGGCTTAGTTCGTCAACTTTCGGTAGAACAATCATAACTTTCGCATACATACTCCGAATCGAGCGATTCTAAAACGAGAGGATCCGTAAGATCTAGATCTACGACTTTGATGTTGAGCGTTTGGTGAAATTCGGAAGCGGGTGAGGGGTATTTCCGGAATTCCATAGGTTCGGGACGAATTTATGATATAATAAAAATAATTGAAGAAAATTTGAGATTTGGGACTAAAATGTAAAAAAACGGGATGAAAAAGAAATTTTTCATAGGTTCGGGATGAATTTAGGTTCGGAGGACAAAAAGTGAAACCACAGGAATTTTTTTGTACTTTTCCCTAATTTTTATTTTGTTTTTTAGATTTTTTTATTTTTGGCTTAAGGGTATTTTGGTCAATTCAGTGTTAAAAATTGATGATGTCAGCGAAGGTTAAGCCAGGGACCTGAGAGTAATATTTCGTTATAACACAGGGACCTTAAATCTTATTCAAATTACACAGGGACCTTATTACAAAATCGTCAATAGTTCAGGGACCTGAGGGTAATTAACCCTAATTAGAGGGATATTTCTCTTGATTAGTGAATCGAATATTGGAATCCGATCACCGAGAATCATAAAGCAAAGAATAGAGACTTTTAGGAGCATTTGTGCAATTGGGCTAAGGTGAGGGGGTTATTATATACTTTGTTATTTATGGTACAATGTGTTGTGAACAAAAGCTTGGATCATTGTCTATGTAATCATAAGTAAGTTGATATGTATGTTTTATGTGATGTGAGTGTACTTTGAAATCGATGTCTATGTGACATTAGACATTTTCTTGATAATTCGCCATTTGGCGATAGTGGGTCTACTTAGGAAGTGTGATGTACTTATATTGAATAGATTGATGTATGAATGTGTTGGATCTTTGATAAGTATCTTTTGACATTTTGTGGATTATGTATAGAATTAGAAATTTTGCGTTAGTTTGGTGATTTGGTGTCCGATTGTGGTAATATGTGTTACGTTTGTTAAATGTTTGATATGGTCTGATATGTGCAAATGATTAAATCTGTGTCTATGAGCTCTTGATGTTCATTTTGATTATAGGTAAGTTGGGTAATTATGAGCATGAGTGTGATATGAAAGATTGTTAATATGAGATTACGTACGTGATCGACTGGTATTGGTCAGTACGTACATTTATGATAAGTTCTGTTATGAGATAAGTAATATGAAGACCTATGAGTGATATGTTAGTTGGTCGATTGATAGGATAGTTAAGCATTAGTTGGTTAAGGAATTTGTTTAGGAGACATCGAAGATACCACATTAGCTCGTGACGTGGTCAACTGTCTATGTGCGTTGGCAATACTGCATTGGCTCATGACGTACTTATCTGTCTAGGAGATGTTGACGATACCACATTGGCTCATGACGTACTTATCTGTTTAGGAGACATCAGCGATACCGCATTGGCTCTTGACGTGCTCATCTATTTAGGAGACATTGACGATACCGCATTAGCTTGTGACATGCTCATCTATCTATGTGCGTCAGCGATTCCACATTGGCTCATCACGTAATTGTCTATTTATGAGGCTTTGGCAATACCGTATTGGCTCGTGAAATGCTTATTTATTTATGTGCATCAACGATACTACATTTGGATCGAGACTTAACTATCTGTGTGTATCTATTGTGTGAAGTCTTTGTTCCAATTGGTCTAATCTCTAATTATGTGATCATGATATACTTTGGGTACCATTAGTACGTTTGGGTACCATTAGTACGTTTAGAGTGTCTTCGTATGATAAGAATGTGAATTGAATATGATGGGATGCAATACGAATGTTTACAATATGATCTTGGTGATTCAGCTATTTGTTATTCGTCTGAGTTTTGTTATGAATTCTGATTGATCTTATGCGTGAGTGACACCTCATCAAAATGTCACCATCATGTGAATCCACGGGTATGATGTGGTATGTGTGGAGGTTGGTTAAATTTTTATGTTTGCTTTTAATATTTTCTACTAAGTATTTCAAAATACTTACCCCCCTCCCTCCACAGGTGTCAAAGTTTAGAGTTTGGGTTATTTGAAGTCTCCAGCGGCATACTGCTCCGGTGTAAATCTAGGTCGCTCCATTATACATATTTGTAGGATTAAAATTATAACTATAAATATGTATATGTGTATGTATAATTGAATTATGCTTCTGCATTATTTCAATGTATGTGTACGTATAAAGCTAGTTGGACCACAGCTCTTGGGTTTAGGGAGCGTGGTCCAGCGCTGTGTCAGCGACCAAGGTTTAGGTCATGACAGAGTTGGTATCAGAGCTATAGGGTTTGAGAGCTCTAAATCTGACGAGCTTAAATCAAGTTTGAATATTGTGTTATGTATAATGGAGCATAGGATATGTCATATCTTTGCCTTCTTTCATCTGTCGGTTCTCGTGTGCTTAATCTTAACTCCTATGTATAGGAGAATATGACTAGCACTCCAAGCGATTCCGAATCAGCAAGAGGGAATGGTGAGAACTCCCAAGTATGAGGGGAGGAAGTTGCGTGTGAGAATGTACCACCAGTTAAAGTCACAACTGAGGGTGGCATTGTGAGGGGTGAGATCCCTCTACCTATGATTAATGCATTTGCACCTGTGTTGGAAGGGCAAGGTAGCGACAGTGTGGATTGGGTGATGTTGGCAATGGAGAAATTCATTGCAACTCAACAGGTTCAGATTGAGCAGAATGTGCTATCGGCTGCTAAGGATGATTCTTTAGGAGAATTTCTGAGGTTAAGACCGCCAACATTCTTTGGTATGAAATACGATTCTCAAGTCTTCATTGATGAGATGGAGAAGAGGAAGAGAATCCTGAGACGTGATGGGGTAAGAATGGTAGAGCTCGCCTCATTTTAGTTAATGGGCGAGGCTGGAGTATGGTTCCAGAATGAGGGATCATATGCTTGGACGTGGGAGGTCTTCAGCAATGCCTTATTTGATCAATTTCTACTTGAGAGTTTGAAGAATGCTCGAGCTTTCGAGTTTGAGCGACTGGTGAAAGTACCTGGGATGATGGTGGATCAGTACAATCAGAGGTTTAACTATCTATCGCATTATGCAGAATATTTGATCCCTGATGAGAAAAAGAAGGTGAAGAGATTTGTTCATGGCCTTGATGATTCTATGTTCAAGGTCATGATGCCTCATAGATTTGAGACTTATACTACTGTTGTGGATTGTGCTCGGATATTGGAGATGCGGGATGGTGATCGTTAGGCAGATCCGAGCCAATCTAAAATTCAGAGGTCGGATAAGTAGCCACAGAGGAGTGTGAACCAAGGGTTCAGGCCACAAGAGAGATGGTCCGGTGGTTAGTCTATGTCATCTAGGGGCAGAGGAACCATTGGTGGGTTTGGTAGGGGAAACAACTTTCATGGAAAACAGTTCAATCTAAACCTATCCAACAACTTCAGAAGATGTCCAAAATATGATAAGCAACATTCGGGGGATGTTTGCTACTGGAGTATGGGAGCTTGTTTCCGATGCAGTAAGGTAGGCCATCGGGTAAAAGATTGTCCTACCAATGGTCAACCTAGACAAGTGGCAAATTTGGTAGCCGCACAATCAACACTAGTGATTCCTCAAGCATAGGATCAGAGGGAAGCAGGTCCGAGGATCAAAGGGACCTAGATCTGAAGGTGGAGGAAACATAGCGCAACTTTGAGTATGTGCTCTGACAAGGAGAGTTGAGTTTAAGTATTGTATGGATTATATATGAATGTGTTCAACTTATTTCTGAATGATAAATTGTGACTGAACTTGGCATGTGCTTCGCTAAAGTTCAGTTGGTAAAGCAGAATAGTTGTGTATATTTGTGAGCATGAGTGGCATGTATATTTGGTAACGAACCAAGTGTTAAAGGATTTGAGTTATTTAGTTACTTTTGGATGATTCGATGTTAATTTGGATATGGACTGGTTATCATGCCACCGTGCTAATTTGGAGTATTTGGATATGATTGTCAAGTTTGAGCCTAAGGATAACTTTGTTGCAAATACCTAGAATTGGATTGGGATGAGGTTGGTGAGAAATGGAATGTGAACATGAAATTCTTGGATGATATAATTAAGAAGATAGTTGATTCGAAAGAAATTAGAAATAGCTTAGAATAGATAGACTCATATTCGGATGAGAAACAAAAAGACATAGAATTTGGATTGGGTTTAAATGGGTCATTTGAGGTATTTGATGGATGATGTTATGAGTTTTGGAAAGAGGGGTGAATTAAGTTTATGTTATGCAAGATCATTTGAAAGTTTGGAACGACAAGTTAGAAAGCTCTAAAATAGAGAGCTACCGTTGGTTAAGATTGTGTGGCTAGATACTCACTGAGCGAGAGTACTTGGTTAGCTCTTAAGGAGCGGAGACTGTATACCCCCATTCGATCATGTGCTAGTAAGTAGTTTGATTGTTGGTGAGTAAGTTTGTTTGTTTGTATGACAAGTAGGTCGGCTTACGTTAAGCAAATTCGGGGACCAAATTTTATAAGGAGGGGAGACTGTTATGACTCTAGTAAATTATGTCAAGGTCGAGACCGCTAGGTTCGACCTTTGGTTTTTTGTGTCGATTGTTTTAAAAATCATGGTTAAATTCGTTGACCTTTGGAGGATTAGGCATAACTTTTTCGTGTGGACCCCGAGTTGGATGATTCCAAGTCTTGTTTGTCTGCGATACGATTACGTATGACTTTGTTGTTATGTGTTTTGTGGTTTGAGTTAGCATTTCCATGTTTTTGAATCGGTTTTGGGAGAGTTGCGATTGATAGGCTTAGTTCATCGCATATTGGTAGAAAAATCATAACTTTCGTATACGAACTCTGAATCAAGTGATTCCAAGACAAGTAGAATCATAAGATCTAGATCTATAACTTTGCTGATTTGAGTTTTGCTAAATCCGGAATTTTGGACCCAGAGTACGCTGGCCTAGCCCAGCAGACGCTAGGGGGTTCACAGGGGATTCCAGTGGACGCTGGGGTGGGCCAGCAGATGCTGGGCTGCGCACTTTTTTTCAAAAATTCATAACTTCTTCATACAACTTCCAATTTGAGTAATTCCAATTCCAAAAGGTTTGTAACATTCAGAACTATGATTTGGTTAGATTTGTTTTGACATTTGAGGAATTGTGAGAAGTGATCTTGTGGGAATTAAGAGTGCTCGTTTATAAGTTCAATTTCTGTCAATGTCAGGAGATTTTGCCATTGGCAATCAATGTGACTTGTTATGGATTATAATATGATTTGAGGACTTATATGATAGGATTATGAGTAAGATTGTGAGTGTTTGGTTATAGGTACAAATTTTATCAATATCGAAAGATTTTGCAAATTGGTGAGTTATTTGGCTTCTATGGTTTGGGACATGATTTAAGGACTTATTGGAACTTAGGAAGAAGATTAGGGGTGACATTTGAATGACTTAAAAGGTTGAGGACCAAAGTGAAAAAAATGGATAAGTGGGGTTTAGGAGAATTTACCATTTATGGTAAGTTTTTTATGTAAATATCTAGAGGTTTTGTGAGTGAAGTTGTTCTCATCCATTTGAAAGAAAAGAGAGAAAGAGAGAAAGAGAGAGAGAGAGAGGAGTAAAAGAAGAAGAAGAAGAAAGGAAAGAGAAAGAAGATACCTTGGATTTGTGGATTGGTTAGTGGTTTTTAAGCTTTGGTTTATTGAAAGTAAATGTAGATCTTATGCTTACCTTGAAGTTGATGTAAGCTTGAGTTGATTGAGCAACTTTTGTGATTATGGAAGATTTGGATTTTGAGGTTTTGAGGCCTTGAGTGGATGATATGATGATTATAGATGACTGAGTTATGCTTTGGAGTTGGATTTGAGGACTTTATGCATATTTTTTGAGAACTTTTGATATGAATTTAATAAAGGGCATGAGTTGTATTTGAGGTTTGGTTGATGTTATAAGGAGGATGTATGATAAATTAGACTTTGGTGAGGAGATGAAAGGACTATTATGCATATTTGGAGACTTTGTATAGAAATATGATATTTTTGTTGGACATAAGAGTAGATTTTTCTTATTCTTTGTGTTAGAGGGATTTATGTTAATTAGAGGGATATTTCTCTTGATTAGTGAATCGCATATTGGAATCCGAGCACCGAGAATTGTAAAGCAAAGAACAGAGACTTTTAGGAGCATTTGTGCAATTGGACTAAGGTGAGGGGGTTATTATATGCTTTATTATTTATGGTACAATATGATGTGAACAAAAGCTTGGATCATTGTCTATGTAATCGTAAGTGAGTTATTATGTATGTTATGATGTGATGAGAGTGTACTTTGAAACCGATGTCTATGTGACATTGGACATTTTCTTGATAATTTTCCATTTGACGATTGTGGGTTCATTTAGGAAGTGTGATGTACTTATATTGAATAGATTGATGTGTGAATGTGTTGGATCTTTGATAAGTGTCTTTTGACATTTTGTGGATTATGTATAGAATTAGAAATTTTGTGTTAGTTTGGTGATTTGGTGTCCGATTGTGGTAATATGTGTGACGTTTGTTAAATGTTTGATATGGTCTGATATGTGCAAATGATTAAATCTGTGTCTATGAGCTTTTGATGTTCATTTTGATTATAGGTAAGTTGGGTAATTATGAGCATGAGTGTGATATAAAAGATTGTTAATATGAGATTACGTATGTGATCGACTCGTATTGGTCAGTATGTACACTTATGATAAGTTCTGTTATGAGATAAGTAATATGAAGACCTATGGGTGATATGTTAGTTGGTCAATTGATAGGTTAGTTAAGCATTATTTGGTTAAGGAATTTGTTTAGGAGATGTCAGCGATACTGCATTAGCTCGTGATATGCTCATCTGTCTATGTGCATCGGCGATACCGCATTGGCTCGTGACGTACTTATCTATTTAAGAGACGTCGGTGATACCATATTGGCTCGTGACGTACTTATCTGTTTAGGAGACATTGGCGATACCGCATTGGCTCGTGACGTGCTCATCTGTTTAGGAGACGTCAACGATACTACATTGGCTCGTGACGTGCTCATCTGTCTATGTGCGTCAGCGATTCTATATTGGCTCATGACATACTTGTCTAATTATGAGACTTACGATACTGTATTGGCTCGTGAAGTGCTTATTTGTTTATGTGCATTAGCGATACCGCATTTGGATCGAGACTTAACTATTGTGTGAAGTCTTTGTTCTGATTGGTCTGATCTCTAATTATGTGATCATGATATACTTTATCTGTTTGGGTACTATTAGTACGTTTAGAGCGTCTTCGTACGGTGAGAATGTGAATTAAATATGATGGGATGCAATACGAATGTTCACAATATGATCTTGGTGATTTGGCTATTTGTTATTCGTCTGAGTTTTGTTACGAATTTTGATTGATCTTATGCGGAGGTGACACCTCATCAAAATGTCACCATCATGTGAATCCACGGGTATGATGTGGTGTGTATGGAGGTTGGTTAAATTTTTATGTTTTCTTTTAATATTTTCTACTAAGTATTTCAAAATACTTACCCCCTCCCTCCAGAGGTGTCAAAGTTTAGAGTTTGGGTTATTTGAAGTCTCCAGTGGTATACTGCTCCGGTATAAATCTAGGTCGCACCATTATACCTATTTGTAGGATTTAAATTATAACTATAAATATGTATATATGTATGTATAATTGAATTATGCTTCTGCATTATTTCGATGTATGTGTACGTATAAGGCTAGTTGGACCACGGCTCTTCGGTTTAGGGAGCGTGGTCCAGCGCCGTGTCAGGGACCCAGGTTTTGGTCATGATAGGGAGGTGGAGGAGGAAGGAGAACGAGGAGGAAGGAAAAGAGTGTTTTTTGTTGTTTAATAGAAGGGTATTTTTGTCATTTCTAGTACCTCCTCGCCAGAGATTAGTTCTGATTCTGGCAAGAGGGGGAAATCGTATAATTTTGCCAAACTAAGAGGGATTTTTAATTGGTTTGCGAAATACAAAAAGTAAATAGTTAAATAGTCCAAACTAGAGGGGGCCAGATGTAATTTACGCTAATAACAATGGTCAGATCATGTATTAACAAGAAGATGGTAGCTACCTATAAAGTAGACATGTGAAGTGCCCACGCTCTAGCCACTCCCCGATGCAATCACTATGAAACATGTGCTTGCATCTGCAGAACTGGCTCACCTCGTCTTCGTCTTTCAACTCCACCAAGCAAATAGAGCAACAACTACAGCAGTTGTCCTTGTGCTCACTCTCAAAGTCTCAGAACCTAGCCTCGTGAAGACGGGTCACAAGTATGGCATAGCTGTCACTGTCGTCGTGCTCATTCTTGTTGTCTCGATCCCCTCAGGTTAGTATCAGAGTGAGGAATGAACGCTTCAGTTTGCGGGCCAACATTACGTTGAATGTATACACTTGTACCATGGCAGCCATCCGCACGCTGGATCTCATCCAAATCATACCAAAACTTTGGCTGTCGAATGCAAAAAACAAGGATAAAGATAAAAGAGAGAGTCTTCCTCCATGTAAAAGAGAGGGAGGAGACTTATATAGATTGAGAAAATCAATGGATTTTGGTTATATTTTAAGTTGGTTTTCTTGTAAATTAATATTTGTATGCGTTTACCAAAAGATAGTAAAGTGACGACGACAAGGTAGGGTTCATATTCCATTTAATTCCTAAGATATAAATTAATTATTTAAATCTTCTAGCTTTAAGCGGCGCAGATCGTACTTCTTTGTTGCGTGAAATGGGCTTAATTAGGATACATACATGCTACCAAAGCACAAACTACTCTGAGTCAACGTCAATAATAAATTACAAAATATATTCAGGGCCGGGTAAGGAGAGTAATTATTCTAGACCGTATTGAAGGACTGTGTTACTATATTTTGTTCTTTAATATTGGTATGATTTGTGTGATAATATTAGCATGGTTTATTTATCAATATTGATAAGTATAAATCTTTTGTTGAATAAGTGTCAAATGGTTTTGCTTGTCTATGGAGATCTCCTAAACACTCTTCTCCTTCTTTTCCTAGATTTTATGATTTAAAACATAGAGCGATTGGGAGGATGGAACCAATGTTTGGTATGGGCGAAGGAAGTCGAGATCGTGGATGTTGACTCGATGCGAGTTATCATCGTCAATAGTGTCAGAGGATAGTAAGAGGAACGAGAGGGAGTCGTCGTCGATTATATGCAGTCCTACGAAGTTGCTTTCTTGGAGCAGGGATGGTGGTGCGGCTTCTCCATCTTCCGGAGACTGTGGCAAAGAGTCCACGAGCTTTTTTCCTCTGAGATCCAAGATTAGCCGCTTTGTCTCTCTCTTACTCTCCCTTCCAATATCCACTATCAACAACTCTCTTTTACACATGTCAATATTGACACACAAAATATGTTAATATAACAGATAAAGCATGTCAATGTTGAATAATATGACATGCGAGCGTAGTCCATTATTTTTTCCACACTGTTTGAATTGATTCTTCACTCCGGACTCAAGCCATTCCCTTGACATAATAAATAAAGTTATTATTAATCGTCATTCATTTTATACTTACAAAAACCTTCTGCACCTCAAATAATGTGTACTTGATATGATCAAAAAGGAAAACAACACTATGTAATCAACCAAAGGGCATTTGGTCTATGGGTGTAAGAAGTTCATTACTCGACTAAGTTCAAATATTGCATTCGTCTAACGAAAAATCGAGACGAGTGTCATTGAAAACCATCTCCATTTAAAAGAAAGGCCAACAATCAATATAATCATCTTAATTGTGTTCAAACTTTGCTACAGCCTACATGTATAACTGTAAAGGTCTTTGTATAGTTTATAACACGAGTAGTTAGGCTAAAATCTCTAACTATTAGTCATATTTGCTTCTATCAATTGTTCCATTATTATTGTAGTTCATTTTCAACACCTTTTAACAACTTACAACCATTTTACTAAGAGATAACTCCACAATTGTCAAATTTTCCGTCATAAGATGTTTGTTAAATTTTTTAGGAAACTCACCATTTCGGGAACAAAATCATTCAAAAAACACGGACATAGCCCATAAACAATACTTTGGATCTATCATAAGACATTGTTGTGTTTTTTAATAGGCCTGCAATTTTCTGGATATGGTCCTCCTTTATAATTTACTACTCTACCTTCATGATTTGTAAGTGTGGTGTTGGTAATCTACAATTTTCAGAATTGGGCTTGTAATTTTTCATGGTTCTACAGTTTTCACGGTGTATAGCACTGCAATTGTTTGCAAGTATGCAACATTTTGGGTTTGTGTTGTGATAATTTTTGGAGATGGCGATAGAGATTTGTTACCTGGTAATGACACAAAAGGAGAGATAGTGATCGACTCTTGTTTTGTTCAATTTTCTCCCCCCGAAATTGTAGTGATTGTACTTTTAGTGAACTACAATTGCTCTTCAAGGAATTGGACATTATGAGATACATACTTCCACCTGAGGTGGGGGTTGTAGCATAGTATCTTTCATATGTGCTAGAGTAGCCGAGAAACACATATTTGTTAGCCATTGTATATCGAGTTTCTCATATTTTCTTGCACATACATGGGCAAAGCAAGTGTAACCAAATGTACGTAGATATTTGATAGCCCAAGGTTTGGCTTTTTTATTTTAGTACCTCAAGTGATGCTTTGTTCTTCAATATGCTCCTAGGTAGCTGACTACATGACTTCAGGTAGTCTTCTTTACATTCATTTCAAACATCATGACTCAGGCTACATCAAGTAAATATCAATTTTTCCTTTGGGCTACTCAATTATATTGTGGAGTGTATGCATATGAATTATGGTGGATTTTACAAAGTCCTTTGAGATAATCTCTAAAATTTTGTTGATATTATGTGTCATTATTAGTTTTAAAGACGTTGATTTTGGCATTAGATTAGTTATTGATCTAATTTTTTAACTCTTGAAAAGCTTTAAACACGTTGATTTTGTGCTTTGATAAGTAAACTCACATACCTTTACTGAATTGATCATTGAAGGAAACAAAGTAAGAGAAGTCATCATAGGATGAGACAAGGGGGAGAGAATGTAAGAATCGTGAAATTAAGAGTGTAAATATGGAGACATATTCGTCATATTGTAAAAGTATATGGATCAAAGAGTAACTTACCTATTTAGGATATCCTGTTAGACTTATAAATGGACCTAATCAGTTTAACCTAATCATAATTTCTCCTACTTGTAAAGGTGTGGAGCCCCACGTAATCCTAGGAGGAGAGAACGAGTTCGTCCAACCATCTCAGCACGAAGAGGGTAAGTCATCTACGCTGTCCTCCCTCCTTAGTCCTTAAATAAATTCGAAGTTGATATTATGCCAATAGGGTCAAGGGGAAGATCAACTAACAGAGAGGGAGACAAATCAGTTTCGTAAGCAAGAGCAGGTAAGTGGAATTTTAGTTCTGAGTCTGTCTGAATCGAATTTTGATTCAGGCCTGGACATATACAAATCGAGTTTTGACTATTCTCGGATTTGGATTCGATTCTAAAATTGAATTCGATTCCGTGAGTACTAATCAAGTTTATGTATTAAGTCGACTTGCTTGTTTTGATTTGGATTTGATTCTATAATCGAGCCTGAGTATGTGCATGTTACTGGTTTCGTGTTTCCTGAATTGATATGTGATTTCGAGTTGTGCTTGCTAGTTTCATGGTTTTGGATTTGATATTTTATTTGCGGGATACGTGTTTCTGGATTTGAGATTGAATATGTATGTGATAAGGCTTGAATAAGAACTACGATAGGAACTGCTACGATATGAACTGTTATGAGTTATGTGATTAGTTGATTAGGAGATTGTTCCGTTATGAAAGCTTAGTTGGTTAAGTATAGTTGGCTAGGATGCTGCTCGAGAGTTCTTATGTTAGTTGGTTAGGGTTAGTTGGCTAAGCGTTAGTTGGTTAGGGAGATCTGTGTGTGGTGTTAATTGCGATGAAAGCATTTGATTAATTTTGCTTACTGAGTTTATTCAACTCACGTTAGTCGTATGTATTCAGATCATTCGAGCGAGGATCGGGACCAGGTTTAGAGAGCTTTCTGCTGCATTCCATCATCACATGATTATGAATAACTTCTAGTATTTCTGTTTTCTTTGAAAGGACAAATATTGTATTTGACATTATGTTTTCGGATTTGGATTTTTGTTGAAATAAAAGACTGGTGCCTAGGGATATTTATTCCTGGCATTTGTCACTTCCTCTTTCTAGGTCGTGACAGCTCTACATATAAGAATGAAGTAATTAAAATGGTTCGTCATAGATAGATTTAAAAATTTTAAAAAAGGAATTCTTGTTCATTCTTGGCTATTTAGCAATGTTCATATTAAAGTTTAGCCTTATTGAAAATAAGAAATTGCTTTCTTAGAATAATATCACTAGGATAGCCTAATCTAGAGTGCATAGAGCTTGTAAATTATTATCTATGTGAGCTATGAAAACTTTAGGATTATCCTCAATCATATAGAGGCCATTGACTAATTTTTCTACACAATCCTCTTCTATGTTGAGGAATCTTGAAATTTAACATGGTCAGCAGAGAAGATGGCTAAGCATTTAAGTTGTTTAGTAAATTTACTAACTGAGAGCAAGTTCTTTGCCAGATTAGGCACATATAGTTACTCAAGTATATCGACTTTTGAAAAAAGTTGGTGAAGCTAGTTTCATCAATTGAAATTTTTGCACCATTAGCTATGCAAATAAATTCATTAGTTGACTTTATCAACTCAATTAATTAGTGTAGGATTATTGGTTTTATGCTCATCTACAACTGAATCCACTGTTTGCGTTTGATCAGATTGTTTGTCATGGTATTTTAGAGTATTTTAAAGCAAGTTCAATTATGGCGTGGTTTACAAGTATAGAGGTATCTTCATTGGAAATTTCCTAATTTTTGCATTGATGGAGCTTGCATCCTATCCAATCTTGAGATATTGCATTACGTTCTTAGTTGTTACAATAAAGGCATTGATATGATCAATGGTGTTCTTCTCCTTCAGAAATTACTACTTTAAGTGTGGATGGAGGATCCATCATTTCTCCTTTGGGTATATCATTTTTCCACAATGATTAGACATGATGTTTTTGCATCTAGGTCCAATCCTTCCTCTTCATTCTGTGGCAATTAAGCCTCATTAGGAGTTTAAGAATCTCCTTGTTGTATTTGTAGATGGTTTCTAGGAGCTGTTAAAGCACTAGTTTCACCAATAGGCTCGTTCTTTTATATCAAGTTTATAATCTCTTTTTGGTTTCCTCCTTTTTGATTATAGGACATATAAGATTAAGTGGAAGAAGCTTTATAGTTGTAAAGATTTGTTCTTATAGCAACTCGTATTCTAGGTCAAGTCCTATAAAAACCTTAAAAAATTTATCCTCATCTTTTCATTTATTTTTGTATTCTAGGTCGACTCTTGTGTTGTTCAATTTCCTCCCCCTAAATACCAGTGATTGTATTTTCAGTTAAAGTATGGTTGTTCTTCAAGGAATTAGACATCGTAAGATACAAACTTCTACTTGAGGTGTGTGTTGTAGTACTTGTATCTCTTCTATGTGCTAGAGTAGCCCAAAAACATACATTTAATAGCCATTTTGTCAAGTTTGTCACATTTTCTTGCAGGTACATAGACAAAGCAAGTACAACCAAATGTACTTACATAATTAAGGTTTAGCTTTCTCTTTAGAAATACCTCTAGTGGTGCTTTGCTCTTCAATAATTATTGGGTAGCCTATTAATGATATGGCAGATTATAAAGATTGTGTCACTCCAGAAAGTCTTCTTTACCTACATCATAAGTATCATAGCCGTGACTATATCAATATATGTCGATTCTTCCTTTTGGCTATTCCATTCTATTGTAAAGTGTGTCCATAGGAAGTTTGGTATAATATACCAGGTCCTTTGAGATAATCTCTCAAATCTTTTTTATTAGTGTCATTATTAGTTTTAAAAACTTTGTCTTTAACATTGAATTAGTTAGAGACCAAATTAGTAAACTCTTTAAAAGTTCTAGACACATCAGTTTTATGCTTTATAGTACAAGGTAGGTTCACTCCCCACATCAGAATGAACTAATTAAAATGGCTCATCATAGATAATTTAAAATTTTGAAATAGAATTTCGCTATTCGTAACAAATTTGCAATGATCACATTAGAGTTTAGCCTTATTGAAAACAAGAAAGTGCTTCCCAAGAATAATATTACTAGAATGACCTAATATAGAGTGCCATGTAGCATGCAAATCATCATCCATGTGAGCTGTAAAAGCTTTCAAATCATGCTCAGTCATATAGATGTTGGTGACTAATTTCATCTCACCAATTTTCTTCCATGTTGAGGAGTTCTAAAATTTGATAGAGTCAAAAGAGAAGATGGCTAAGGAATTAAGTTATTTGGTTAACTTACTAACTAAGAGCAAGTTATTTGACAAATTAGGCACATAAAGTGCTCATTTTATCTTCTTTTAAAAAAAAGTTAGTGAAGTTAGTTTCATAAATCAGAATTTTTTCACTGTTAGCAATGCAAACGAATTCATTGTTTGACTAGGCCAACGAAGTTATTTGTCTACAATTGTTGGCCACATGGTTATTTGCACCTAAATCCATTATCCATATATAATCAGATTATTTGTCGTGGCATTTTATAACATTTAAAGTAAGTTCGATAATAGCATAATTTGTGAGTATAGAGGTACCTTCAATAGAAATTTTCTGATTTTTGGCATCAATGGAGCTTGCTTCTCCTCCAATCTTAAGGTGTTGCATTATTTTTTAAGTAATATTCTTAATAAAAGGAGTTAATCTTAGTTATTATAGTAAAATCATTGACACGGTCAATGGTGTTATTCTCTTTCAGGTGTAGATGGAGGATCCAACATTTATCCTTTTTGGGTTTTCCACCTTTCCACAATGATCAGACATGATGCTTGTGTATCCAGATCTAGTCCTTCCTTCTCATCCTCAAGTATTGGGCCTCCTAAGGAATTCAGGATCTTCTTTGCTACATTTGTAGATAGTTCCATAAAGTTATTGAAGGCACCAGTTACACTAGTGGGCTCTTTCTTTTGGAATGATTTCATAAGCCTCTTTTGGTTTCCTCTTTTTCGATTCTAGCACAGACTAGATTGAGTGGAGGAAGCTCTGCAACGGTCAAGATTTGTTTTCATAGGGACTCAAATTGTCGAGTCTCATAAGATTCTTAAAAATTGGTCCACATCTTCTCAATTCTTGAGAACAATTGGATCAACTATTTATGCTCTCAACATGATTAACACTTCCCACACTGTTTTGAGTTTACTGAAAAATTCAACAAATGGTTTCTCACCTTTTTGATGCTCTTATTGATCTTTAACATCCTATAAAGATTGTCTTGTTGGAAGTATAACTCCTTAATTAAGTCCAATAGCTCCTTAGCAGTAGCTAAAAAATTAAACAGATCATGTTAGCTTACTTCAATGAAACTTAAGTTTCCTGACATGACTAGATTATCATTCATGCTCCCTTCCATAAAAGTAGGATTAGTCTTCTTTGGAGCAACGAAGGTTCCATCTATAACTCCAATCTCCCCCTATCACTGAGTGCGATGTGAATCGCTTTGTAACAGGAGAATTAATTGTCACCACTAAAGGACACTATTGTGATCTTCATGATTGTGTTGCCATCCATGTTGTAATAACTAAAATTGAATTTGGATTTCTTTCATTGGACTCGATTGCAAATTTAAAATTTTACTTGATTGGATCTCCAATTGAATCGATAATCTTGAACATATCATCAACACTAAATTGTATAGATTGGAGCGGATATACTATAACGATTACCTCCGGGAAATTAATGTTCCCGTCTATATCACTGCATTACTTCATGTACTTACATTATTCCCCACAAAATGTAAAAGTAGTTGAACACGAGATTTAGGATGAGGAATTTTATCTCAAGTCCTACAAATTACTATTTGATCACAATATAGTATGATCTTTATTATCCATGAATTAAAAGCACTCAAAAAATTGAAGTCTATTTATTTCCCACGCCCAAACCCCCCAACAACACATCTCTTCTCAGCCAACCAGAGGAACTTGTTCGACTTTTCCATGGTTGTCGAGGAAAACACAGACGCGGTTGCAGCAGAAATCGTCGATGCAAAGTCCCCCAGCTGGTAACACCAACACCGTCACAAATGGATTCTCCTTCTCAATCCTCGCCTTCGCTACTTTCCCACTCTTTCCCACCAGCTCCGGCCATTGATATCGGTACCCTACAATTGATCATCACGAAGCGTGTTACAATAATAGACCGAATATTTAACGTCTCTTCTAACAAGTTCTACGTGGTTCGATTTTTTTAGGGATGATGAAGGTTTCAAAAAATACAATTGATATCCAAACAGTATGGAGTATGGAGGTTCTTGAAGTGCAAAACTAGTATCTGGTTATATTACCAAAAATTACCCTTGATGACCAAGTAGTATGAAGATTTTATCTGGATTTTTTTTTTGTGATTTCCAAAAATTACCCTTGATGACCAAGTAGTATGAAGATTTTATTGATATTCATAAGATTATTGAAGAGTAAAACTTAAATTTTAGTTGGATGGATCCGTTTTAATTTTGTTTACGATGTTTTGAATAAAACATTATTATGCAACAAAAATGTAAAGAGAATTCACAGATTGTGTTACAGTAGAGGGTAGGAGAGGAGAACCTGGAGCACAACAGGAACGATCCGCGCAGGAATCTGATTCACATGGTGGATATGGAACTTTCTCAGACATCTTTTACTTCTTTTTTTAACCCAAATTAGTGTAATTTTCAAGATGTTTGTCACAATATTTATAACAAGGTCTAATTTAATTAGTATTAATTTATTACCATACTATCATATAAATAAGAATTGGTAAGCATAAATACGGCTCCATAATTAGTAAGGTTATTAATTCGGAGATTCTCAAATATGGAAACACGTAAAAGTTGCCCTATATAATTATATTTACTACCAAAGGAAGTGTGTATATATACACAGAAATATGGATTGATTTAAGTATCAACGTCCATGCCCTCTCAATAATAAAGAAGGAGATTAACCGTTTTTCTTCCAATAGGAAGGTGAATAATTTCTATTTGGATAATTATTATTAGTTTATTATTTGATGGGTACTACTAATTTAGTTTGAGCTATATAAAATTTTAAAAAATTGTAAAATTTTTACAATAAATATTTAACTTTACCAAATTCAAATTCTAGACTTGTCATTTTTAGATACCTTTTTCACTAAATTAAAATAATTCATGTTGAAATCCATGTTGGAAGAATCAACCACTCTGATGCGTCCAAAGTTGGATCAAAATACGTGCAAGAATTACACGATCGCACAAGTAATATTGTGATAAGTTAGATCGTCTCCACAGGGAATAGAAAACGGATTTGTTCGTCAAGTACCAGATGATGTATTCTTAAATCTTAAGCTAAGCGAATCAATCGTTTGGGTTGTTGATACTTCTATGCTACGATCTCAATATCGATTATGAGCCTAAGTTTGTCAGGACTAGATTCATTAACAATATCAAGTTTTTCTCCGATATACGAATGAAGGCTATGATTTAAACCAAGTTGTCATCCTTGATCATAAAACAAGCATTCATTGATCTAGCTTAAATGAAAACTTCAAACATAAAGATAAACTTGTAACCAAAGAAGAAAATGAAAGTACCTTGATTGTATCGAATTCAATGTTGTTACAATAACTTCAAGGACAAATCAAGAACACATCATAAAATCTAACAACTAATGTTTTTTTTTTGTCTTGGAGAGTTCTAATCTAAAAACAAGTTTTTCTTCTTCTTCCTCTCCAAGTGATTTTTCTGCTGCCTCCTCCTTGGTCTTGTCCTCCTCCTTCATGCTTGCCACCTCAAAAGTGTAGACAAAAGCAAGTGGGAAGTTTGGTGAAGCAATTCTTTAAGTTGGCTGTCGACCCCCAGCGTACGTTGACTAGGCCAGCGTACGTTGGGGTTGCTCACTGTCGTTGTCTTCTTCTTGTCCGAGTAAGGCCAACGTACGCTGGCTAGGCCAGCGTACGTTGGGATTGCTCTCTGCCAAACTCCTCTCTTTGTCTGAACGAAGGCCAACGTACGCTGGCCTGACCAGCGTACGTTGGGGTAGCAATCTGCCCCAACTCACTTTTGCCTTCAACTTCCGATTTTAGCTCGACTCATCGCCTATGTCCACCGATCATTGCCTTAGCTCCCAAGATGCTCCAAATACCTACAAAACACACCAAAACAATAGACAATCTTCTCCTTGACCAATTAATCAAAATGAAATAAAACATAGACAAGACTCGACTTATCATTTCCTAAAACGTGACAAAATGACATAAACTAAAGCTAAACGGATGCATGTTCTCACATGCATCACACCCCCACACTTACTTCCTTCCTTGTCCCCAAGGAAGGTGCATCAGAAAACCAATAAGTGGTGCCCACAGAAATTAAACCTTCATCACAAGATCATCCCCACAAGCACACACATCACAACCTTGAGCAAAGTGAATACAAAAGCAATAGGCAATTATACCCTCAATCATTTAATCAAGTTTTTACACCAAGTGTTCCGGACTAGAGAGTTAACCACTCGTAGGATAGGATTGACTTAAACTCACAAGTGTATGGTGGTCAACTATCCTACTCTCGTGTGCACATTCAAGGTGTAAAAGTATTAAATATCATACCAAAACACACTCGAAACAAAGTAGATCATGTCATAGGAGGGACTTTTATTGGGTTGTAATGGGGCTAAAGGTAAAGGTGAGGATATGAGCATGGGCAGTGGCTAAACCACCCAATCCGAGGAGCTTATATACAAAATTCTACCTCTCGTCTATTCTACACGTCTCACCTTATCATTATCACTCATCCCGATGTAACCAAACTCCTAAAGACCAGCTTTTCTTTTATGACTTGCTTACTTTTGCTCCTTGTGCTTAACTTGTCTTTCCAAACTTTCCATTGATTTTTACTTTTATGCTTTTCCATCTTTCCACTTTTCATTTTGTTTTTCAATTTCTTCTTTTCTTTTCTTTTTCAACTTTTTCTAAGCACAAGGTTTCTCTTTTTTTTTTCTTTTTGCAAGCCAAGTCATTACACTTTCATGGTCTTAACTACCCGCAACCCTTATATGGTAAGGCACCCCCCAAGCTATACTACAATAAGAACCCTTACACAAATTTCCCAAAGATGTAATCCTAAAGCTTCCTCGGACGGATAGTCAAAGGTGGGAAAGTTCATGAGGAAAGGTTATATAGTAGCTTACATATAATATTTCAATGAATAAGCTCAAGCTCAACGGGGTATGCAACGGATAAGATCAGGTTTTTGGCTCTAAGGCCCTAGGGTTATAGCAAAATTGCCCTCGACACTCTCTACCTCATTGAGTTATGCAAGGTAATCATTTAACACCTCCATTGCTCAAACGATGCACATACCTCATGAATAAAATAAAGACGGATTATCCTTGCCTTCAGCTCAAAATCCTCACAAGGTCACTCGTTAATTCACTAGTCTAGTCTACCTAGCGTAACGACTAGCCTAAATGAACGAGGATATAATAGCTTATGTCTAAAGAATTCATTTTGCTCAAGACTGTTGAATGCATGATATGGGGTTTCTCTTATGACAAGAAGTTCAAAAAATCTGAGGATTGTTTCATCATTTGCAAAAGACTCTAACATACTTCAATCAAAAATACAAAACACACACAAAATAGACTCGATCACATGCATAAAGCAAAATAACAACCACAGTAAAAAGAGAGACAGACACAGCAAGATCAACACAAGTAACAAAAGGCATAAACATAACAAGATAAACACAAATATCAAAACATAAACACACACACACCCCCACACTTAGAAGACACATTGTCCTCAATGTGTGAAGAAAAACATGCAAAACAGAAAATGACAATAGCAAATCAAAGACAATATAAAAACTAAAAATAAAAACTAAGCAAAGTAAGGAGAAGAAAAAGCATGTGATCATTGTTCTGGCGGAGGTTGGAGGTGATTGCGGAGCCATTCCCATTGAGCGTAGTTGTAGGCCTGGTCCTCCTAATATATTTGCCAGCAAGTTGCCTGTTCTTCTGCATTGTTCCGCACTTCAACCTCAAGGTCAGTGATGTACTGGGCTAGATTGTTGATGCTTGCTTGCTGCTCTGGAAGTTGAACATTTTCTTCTTGCATTAAGCGGTTCCGGACACCCTTGCGATCAATATATGGAATGACCGCATATTCCTTGGTGCCCTGTTCAACTGTGCCAGTCTTGGACATTAAATGCCACTTTACCAGCTGATCACGATCAATGACCGATGGGTTTATCATGTTTTCATTTATTGGCGGATCTGCAACAAACTGACGAATAAGCATAGCAACAATATGGCCAAGCCCTAGCCAACGGGGGTTAGGCAAATCTAAAGTACGCTTAATCACATCAACAATTAATCCAAATGTGTCAAACCTTCGATGGTTTTGTGCACAAGCTAAAGCATATAATTGTTGCTTAGTGACTTTGCTACTCTCAAACTGTCCACTAAAACACCCAGCCATAAAACGATGAAAGACACACCAGTGTATGTCTTTAATAAGGATGGCAGCTAATTGTGTCTTATAGCGAGGCAAACCAGTTAGTTCTTGCCAAGCAATGTGTGCAGCAGAATCACCTGAAAAATTTATACCATCCCCCCCAATTAATTTTTATCATGTCAACTAGCACATCCTCATTTACTGTGATTTTCTTACCATGTATACGTGCAGTAAATGAGGAGTTATTCGGGGCAACAAACACAGTGCTATAAAACTCTACAACAGCAGCAGGATTAGTCTTAACGACTGTGTCAGAGAAAAATTCCCAACCGAGTGCAACTATAGCTTCTCGGAGTTCATAATCATAACCCCCCTTCTCATTTCATCCCAATCAATCAATTGATATCCTATGAACCGACAATTGTCAAATTTCCTAAATCTCTCCCCCTCTCATTCTTCATGAATTGAGAAAGGAGCATCGTACCTTTGGGTTAAGTTGACCAGTTGAGATGCGCGTGAGCTCTCGCCTGGCTCCTTTGCACCCCGGCGATGTTTGTTTGTAGCTTCCTTGCCCATGTCAGATTGTTTGGATCAACTCGAAGGCTTCAGCAAGGGGAACAAAACCCAAATGTCGGATTGAAAATTCGTCCACGGATAAGCTCGGAATCTGCAAAACAAAAAGGGTTAGGGTTTCTCTTTTTCTTTCTTTTTGGGAGAGATATGGATGAGTGTTTTTGATGAAGGAAAAGGTGAGAAGTAGAGGAGTGGAATCGGGCAATTATAAGAGGTTTTTTGACCCCCAGCGTACGTTGGCTAGGCCAGCGTACATTGAGGTCATATTCTGCCTCTCATTTGTCTTCTCCCGAGCACCACCAGCGTACGTTGGCCTTGCCAGCGTACGTTGGGGTCCAATTCTGCCCTTTTCTCCCAAGTACCCCCAGCGTACGTTGGCCTATCCAGCGTACGTTGGGGTCCAATTCTGTAACTTCCTCATTTTCTCCGAGCGAGGCCAACGTACGCTGGCCTTCCCAGCGTACGTTGGGGTCCAATTCTGTCCTCTTCATATTTTTGCTCCCGGACTGATCGTTGTTCTGTAAAACCAAAACAAATGACATATTTTTTTAGGGTAACCCTATGTACATTCCCCTAGAAACCCACAAACTTGGGAAAACTTGGACGAGTGACTCTAAAAAAAAATTCAAAAGAATTTGAGAGAATAGTGTAGTTCTAAGTTAACGTCGTTAGCTTGACGGTGATAAGGTCTTACTGAGCTGGGTCTGCAAGGTCGATGTGAGATTCGTGTGCCTCATAATAATCACCAAGATATGCTTTAATGCATTGCCCATTTACCTTAAACTCTTCATTCGTATCCAGATTCCGAATTTGAATAGCTCCATGAGGCGATATGGCAACCACCGTAAATGGACCAGTCCATCTAGGCTTGAGTTTACCTGGGAAGAGTTTTAGGCGTGAGTTATATAATAACACTTGTTGGCCTACCAAAAACTCACGACGAATGATCTTCTTGTCATGCCATTTCTTAGTTCTCTCCTTGTAAAGCTTGGCATTTTCATAGGCTTGTAGACGAAATTCATCAAGCTCCTCAAGTTGTAAAATTCTTCTTTCACCAGCCTTGTCAAGGTTGAAGTTCAACTGACGCAGTGCCCAATATGCTTTGTGCTCTAGCTCAACTGGAAGGTGACAAGCTTTTCCATAAATCAACTGGTACGGTGACATCCCAATAGGGGTCTTGTATGCAGTTCTATATGCCCACAGTGCATCGTTTAGCTTGCTAGACCAGTCTTTCTGTGATGGATTCACCGTGACTTCAAGGATGCGCTTGATTTCCCTATTGGAAACTTCAACTTGGCCACTTGTTTGAGGGTGATAAGCTGTTGCAATCTTGTGCGTAACCCTATATTTTGTTAGTGCATTTGCAAGCAAATTATTTTAGAAATGCTTACCTCCATCACTGATGAGTACCCTGGGAGTTCCGAATTGACTGAAAATGTTCTTTTGCAAGAACTTAATCACCGCTTTTGCATCATTGGCTGGTAATGCCACAGCTTCAACCCACTTGGATACATAGTCAACTGCAAGAAGAATATAAAGATTACGATCAGATGGAACAAAAGGACCCATAAAGTCAATACTCCATACGTCAAATATTTCAACTTCCATGATGCCCGCCTGAGGCATCTCATGACGACGAGAAATGTTCCCTGTTTGTTGACATCGATCACATTTGCTCACGAACTCAGCAGCATCTTTAAACAATGTTGGCCAATAAAATCCGCTTTGTAGCAACTTGGCGGCAGTGCGTTCTCCAGTAAAATGGCCACCGTAAGGCGAGTCATGATAATGGTGCAGAATGAGTTCTTGTTCTTCTTGTGGTACGCATCTTCTCAATAGTTGATCTTTGCCAATCTTGAACAAATATGGTTCATCCCATACATAGTACCTAATATCATGCAAAAATCTTTTCTTCTTGTCGGAAGACAAATTAGGAGGCATAATATTGCTCACAAGATAGTTTACATAATCGGCATACCATGGGATAGAGATGACTTCTAATGCATATAATTATTCATCAGGAAAAGATTTATTAATAGGAAGAGAAGATGTTACCACCGGGTTGTCGAGATGTGAAAGATGATCTGCTACTGGATTATCGGCACCCTTTCGATCACGGATTTCGATATCAAACTCTTGAAGTAGGAGGATCCACCGAATAAGCCTTGGTTTTGCATCCTTCTTGGCGAAGAGGTAGCGTATAGCTGCATGATCTGTGTAAACATTTACCTTACTTCCAAGTAGGTAAGCTCGGAACTTGTCAAGTGCAAATACCACAGCTAGGAACTCCTTCTCCGTAGTTGCATAATTGATCTGGGCATCACCAAAGTGCGACTAGCATAGTAAATGGCATAAAATCCAGTGGCCTTTTTCTGGCCAAGTACAGCACTAACAGCATAGTCACTTGCATCGCACATGATCTCAAAAGGCAATTCCCAATCAGGTGATATGATAATTGGTGCTGATATAAGTGCCTCCTTTAGTGTTTTGAATGCTAGCTTGCATGCCTCATCAAAGATAAATGGTGCATCCTTCTCTAGTAATTTGCAAAGAGGCTTGAAGATCTTTGAAAAATCCTTGATGAATCGCCTATAAAATCCTGCATGGCCAAGAAAACTACGAACGCCTTTAACTGTCACAGGATATGGAAGTTTATCAATTACCTCTAGTTTAGCCTTGTCCACCTTCAATCCCTCGCTGGAAGTCTTGTGTCCTAGCACCACGCCTTCAGTCACCATGAAGTGACATTTCTCCCAATTAAGGACCAAATTGGTCTCCTTGTAGCGCTCTAGTACCTTGCCCAAGTGTAGAAGACATTCTTCATACGAGTCTCCAAAAACTGAGAAGTCATCCATAAAGATCTCGATTTGGCACTCAACCATGTCAGAGAAGATAGACATCATACATCGTTGAAATGTGGCAGGTGCATTATACAGTCTAAATGGCATTCTGCGGAAAGCAAAAGTACCGTAAGGACAGGTAAATGTGGTCATCTCTTGGTCTTCTAGGGCAATTGCGATTTGTAGATAACCAGAATATCCATCTAAGAAGCAGTAGTAGGCATGACCTGCCAATCTGTCTAGCATTTGATCAATGAACGGCAATGGAAAATGATCCTTCCGAGTTGCCTTGTTCAATTTCCGGAAGTCAATGCAAATGCGCTGACCAACTATCATCCGTGTAGGGATTAGCTCATTGTTCTCATTAGGGACGACTGTAATCCCTCCTTTCTTTGGCACACATTGAGTGGGACTTACCCACTTGGAATTGGAGATTGGATAGATGATGCCGACATCTAACCACTTGATTACTTCTTTCCTTACTACTTCCTTTAGCTTTGGATTGAGTCTTCGTTGTGCTTCCACTGATGGTGAAAAATCATCCTCTAAAATAATCTTGTGCTGGCATAGTGAAGGACTGATCCCCTTGATATCTCTGAGTGTCCATCCAATAGCTTCTTTGTGCTCGCCTACCACTTTTAAAAGTTGCTCTTCTTGATCTTGATCCAACAAGGATGAGATGATTATTGGCAACTTATGATCTTTATCTAGGTAGGCATACTTGAGATGTGTTGGAAGTGGCTTTAGCTCTAATTCCGGTGGTGCAAAAGTGGATGACTGTAGCTTTGGCCTTGGTGTGTCATCTAACTCCAGCGATTCTACCGTGCGTGCCCATGCCACCATTTCTCTAGAATCTTCGATGTTGTGAACAACTTCCCATGGAATTTCTTGCTCTTACTCTTCTTCTCTCACAGCTATAATCTCATCCACAACATCAATCCGGTAGCAATCATTCTCTACCGATGGATATTTGGCTGCTTCAAAGACATTGAACACAACCTCATCATCACAAACCTTAAACCAGAGCTCACCTTTTTCTACATCGATACTTGTCTTTCCGGTAGCCAAAAATGGTCGACCAAGGAGAAGTGGTACATCATGATCTTCTTCCATCTCCATAACAATGAAGTCCACCAGAAAAATCAAGGTGTCAACCTTGACTAACACATTCTCCACTATCCCCTTTGGTCTTGTCACCGATCGATCGGCAAGTTGAAGAACTATTGAAGTGGATTTCATGTCTCCCAACCCAAGCCTTCTGAATATTGAGAACGGCATAAGGTTGATGCTGGAACCAAGATCAATCAATGCCTTCTTGAATGTTTGCTCTCCAATTGTACACGGAATAGTGAAGCTTCCGGGGTCCTTCATCTTTTGAGGTAGCTCGTGGCTCAAGATAGTGCTACACCCTCTCGTCAATAGAATGACTTCAAAATCATCAATGCTCCTCTTCTTTGAAATGAATTCTTTGATCCACTTCCGGTATGTTGGCATTTGCTTAAAAGCATCAAGGAGCGATATGTTGATATGAAGGTTCTTGAAAAGTGCCAAGAACTTGTGGTAGCTTGGGTGCATGACTTACTTGTTCACCCTTTGAGGAAATGGCGGTGGAGGGTACTTCCTTTCCGGTGTTGGCTTGATTGCTTCTTTAGGTACCTTATCTTTTTCTCCAGTGATAGGAGTTACTTGTAGCTCATCTTCCTCTTCCCCAACTATCTTCCTTGGTGGAGGAATTACTGGAGTCTTCACTACATTCTTCTCCAAATCCAGGCCACTTCTAGTTGTGATGGCCTTGCAATGCTCTTGTTTGGTGGGAGGAGACTCGATATTGCTTGGAAGAGTGCCTGGTGGTCTCGCGTTGAGTTGCGTTGCCAACTGACTGATTTGTACTTCAAGATTTCGGATAGTTGCTTCATGGCTCAACACTTGCTTGTGCAGTTCATCCTCACCTCGACGATCTTGTGGTGGTGGTCCTTGTTGCTGCCACCTTTGTTAATATGGTTGAAATTGCTGAGGTGGAGGACCTTGAACATTTCCACCTCCATAAGGTGGTCTCGGTTGTTGAGGTACCTATTGACCTGCATTATTCTTCCATGAAAATTTTGGGTGGTTTCTCCTACTCGGGTTATATGTAGTGGAATAAGGATCATTATTCCTATTAGTATTACCCACAAAATTTATAGGCTCAGCAATAAATGAACAACTATCCGTGCCATGTGGTCCAGTGCAAATTTCGCATACCTGAGATGATCATGTTGCTTGAAGCGACATTGATCCTTTAACTAGTTGCGTAAGTGTTGCTACCTGCGCCTTCAAAGCAGCCACTTCATCATTGTCTTGAATACTAGCAACTCTCTTTCTCTCGGTTGTTGGTAGCCATGGCTTCAATGATTTAAAAACCATCAGCTTCCGACTTATCTGTCAAGTTTCCTCCAGCTGCTGCATCTAGGTTGACTCGAATAAGGGGCTCACATCCATTGTAGAATGTTTGGATGAGCATCCATTCAGGTATCTGATGATGTGGGCACTCGCGAAGTAGTCTCTTGAAGCGATGCCAAGCCTCATGCAATGATTCACCACCTAGCTGTTTAAATTGAGAAATCTTATTACAAAGTTGGGTAGTTTTACCTGGAGGATAATGCTTTTCCAAGAACTTGTCAGCAAGTTCATCCCATGTTGTGAAAGTGCCGGCTGGAAATGCATCTACCTATTCTCTAGCATCATCTTTCAAACTATACTTGAATAGTTGAAGTTTAATGGCATCCGGTGAGACACCATTGTACTTGACTGTTGAGCAGTGATCCTCGAACTTTTGAATGTGCCGAGCCAGATTTTCAGAAGGGTAACCTCCAAATTGGTCTTGTTGTACCATGTTAATGAGGTTGCTCTTAATCTCAAAGTTGTTCGCCTCCACGGTAGGATACTCTATACTTGACCGAAGATCAGCAAGTCTTGGATGTGACTTATGTCTCATGGCGGCAGGAACATTGACTACTTGTCGATCACCCATCTCTTCTATATGTAAGTTTCTCCTCCTGATTTGTCGAATGGTTCGTTCAATCTCTGAATCTTGCTCAAGAAGAGGTTGGTTCTCACGATGAGTATTTGGCATTCATCTCTTGTACTTATATGATACTTTAACACTCAACAGAGAGGATCAAATGCAAAGAGTAACAATAAAAATATAACAAAGCTTAGTCTCAAAATCAAGAACACTAGTTCCAATATTAACGAAAACAAATTCAAACTTCTATTCCCCGGCAACGGTGCCAAAAACTTGATGCGTCCAAAGTTGGATCAAAATATGTGCAAGAATTACACGATCGCACAAGTAATATTATGATAAGTTAGATCGTCTCCACAGGGAATAGAAAATGGATTTGTTCGTCAAGTACCAGATGATGTATTCTTAAATCTTAAGCTAAGCGAATCAATCGTTTGGGTTGTTGATACTTCTATGCTACGATCTCAATATCAATTATGAGCCTAAGTTTGTCAGGACTAGATTCATTAACAATATCAAGTTTTTCTCCGATATATGAATGAAGGCTATGATTTAAACCAAGTTGTCATCCTTGATCATAAAACAAGCATTCATTGATCTAGCTTAAATGAAAACTTCAAACATAAAGATAAACTTGTAACCAAAGAAGAAAATGAAAGTACCTTGATTGTATCGAATTCAATGTTGTTACAATAACTTCAAGGACAAATCAAGAACACATCATAAAATCTAACAACTAATGTTTTTTTTTGTCTTGGAGAGTTCTAATCTAAAAACAAGTTTTTCTTCTTCTTCCTCTCCAAGTTTTTCTTCTTCTTCCTCTCCAAGTGATTTTTCTGCTGCCTCCTCCTTGGTCTTGTCCTCCTCCTTCATGCTTGCCACCTCAAAAGTGTAGACAAAAGCAAGTGGGAAGTTTGGTGAAGCAATTCTTTAAGTTGGCTGTCGACCCCCAGCGTATGTTGGCTAGGCCAGCGTACGTTGGGGTTGCTCACTGCCGTTGTCTTCTTCTTGTCCGAGTAAGGCCAACGTACGCTGGCTAGGCCACCGTACGTTGGGGTTGCTCTCTGCCAAACTCCTCTCTTTGTCCGAACGAAGGCCAACATACGCTGGCCTGACCAGCGTACGTTGGGGTAGCAATCTGCCCCAACTCACTTTTGCCTTCTTCCAATTTTAGCTCGACTCGTCGCCTATGTCCACCGATCCTTGCCTTATCTCCCAAGATGCTCCAAATACCTATAAAACACACCAAAACAATAGACAATCTTCTCCTTGACCAATTAATCAAAATGAAACAAAACATAGACAAGACTCGACTTATCATTTCCTAAAATGTGACAAAACGACATAAACTAAAGCTAAACAGATGCATGTTCTCACATGCATCACACTCCAAGTACTTCGATGATATAAATCTGATGGGCTAGAAGTTTCGATCTGAAGTCCAGTGAGTTAATTCAAGAAAGTTGGGCTCAATACAAATTGTGGAAGAGCAAGGACATCCAAGAAGCCCAAGGGAAGCCCATGCACGTTCTTGAAGTTATTTAAGAAGTTATTTTCTCTCAGATTTTGTTTAGGGGAGTTTGAAGCTAATCTGGAAGCCTATAATGCACGCAATCTTCTAGAAGCATGCATGTGTGAAGTTCAGCTTATTTTGGATGTGCATCAACCTTTTTGGACGTACATCAACCTATTTTGGAATCATGGAACTTTCTTAGATTCTACTTAAGCTATTTAGTAAAGTCAATAGTTTTGTTTAGGAAATTATATTCCAATAACCTATGGCTTGTTTATGACATGAATCTACTTATATCTACTAGGTATTATATGCTTAGATTACTTCTTGTTCAGTGGATTATAATCTGACCAGAATTCACCTATTTAGGATTAACTATAATATAGTCAGATAGCAAGCTCCTTTTTATGAGTTAGTTTGTTTAGGAATATTTGAGACTGAGGCTATATAAAGGGTTCCTATGCAATAAAAATTTCAACCAACTTTGACACAATTCAAATTACAATTTGAGTCTTTTGACTAGTGAGTTTGATAACTCTTCTCATTCTTGCCTAATCTTGTTTGTTATTTAGTTTGAACTTTATTTTCACTTATCAAACAAGACTTCCATCCTTGTTTGTGGTGTGATTCGACCTTGACTTGAGGTTCTTAGATTGTTCATAGCTGGGTTGAGGCTCTTTTGCTGAGATTCTTGCTGGTTCAGTTAATGGGTTGATAAAGTCTACTCCATTCTAAGCAACAATAGATCTGTAATCTTATGTTTCTCCTATCGAGATCACATCAGTTGGTATCAGAGCTATGTCTTGTTGTTTAGGCTATCTATCCTTGTTACTTTGTGTGTTTTTATTGCTCGGTTTATTGTCTTTCAATCGACTAACTTGTGCTTGATTCCTCTTGCGAATTGCGAAGCAAGGAACAAACAGAAAAGAGAGGCAAGAAACGAGTAAAGCAAAAGAAAGAAAAGAAAAAAAAGGAAAAGAAAAATGAGAGAAAAAAAGAGAAAATAGAAAAGAAGCGAAGGAAAATAGGAACAAGAATAAAAGAGAAAGAGGCAAGACTAAAGAGGAAGCAGCATGTCTCAAGAAGGTGAAAGAAAAAGAGAGGCCACTTTAGGCGACCTTGATCCTAATATATTTTTGGAGGCCTTGACAGAAAGATGCCATTACATGTTGCGAGAGGAGCTTGAACCATTGAAACAACGTATGGATGTCATAAAGAATTCACGTTCTAGCCAACAAGCTCAAGAAGTACTTCATGTCCCAAAGAGGAGAGCACCACCTATAGGGAGGACTAGTAGAGATGAGAGCAAGATTCTAGGTCGTACACAAGTTGTCTCAAAAGGAAGACAGAGGCTTACCACTCTGGACAATAAAGATAATTGGGAGGAAATTAAGTTGCTGGTTGGGAAAATTTACTTGAATTTACAGAAAGTTGGTGAAGCACAACATGAGAACATCATTCAAGCTAAGTGCAAAACTGAGGAGAAGGTATGTTGTTTTGATTAGATTATTGAAGATGATGTTTTGACATGGGAGGAGTTTGGAGAATTTTCTATTGATTTTTTGATGGAGAGTGTTTTCATGAGCATGACATGTCACTTCTCTACTTCAGAGATTTGTTTGATGAATCTGAAGTTATGGAAGTTGTTCATATGAGGAAGCATATAGTTACTACTATTGATGAACATGACGAACATGCTGTTGCCATTGACAAGGAAGACATTCAACCCATATCTTACATGTCTCCAGATTTATTATTGAACATGTTGATCATATTGACTTCTTAGGAGTTGATAAGTATGATTATGTTGGAGGCTTAGTATTGGTTAACTTGTGGAATAGTTTGAAGTTTAAGGAAAGGGTTGTGCGAACAAGCATGTTCTTAGCTTTCAGAATGGAGATGATGTCCTATTACTTATGCTCAAAGTATTTATTCACTTGGAGTGGAAGATATCAAGTGCAGCCACAAAACTCAAAGATTAATCCTTGTTCCAGCTATGTTATTCACTTATTATCGCATGGAATATGCAAGGATTTGAGGACAAATCCCTTTCAAGAGGAGGGGAATGATATGAATCTGATGGGCTAGAAGTTTGAATCTGCAGTCCAGTGAGTTAATTCAAGAAAGTTGGGCTCAATTCAAATTGTGCAAGAGCAAGGATGTCCAAGAAGCCCAAGGGAAGCCCATGCATGTTCTTAAAGTTATTTAAGAAGTTATTTGCTCTCAGATTTCATTTTGGAGAGTTTAAAGCTAATCTAGAAGCTTATAATGCACGCAATCTTCTGGAAGCATGCATGTGTGAAGTTCAGCCTATTTTGGACGTGCATCAACCTTTTTGGATGTGCATCTGCATCAACCTATTTTGGAAGCATGGAACTTTCTCAGATTCTACTTAAGCTATTTAGTAAAGTCAATAGTTTTGTTTAGGAAATTATATTCCAATGACCTATGGCTTAGGACGTGAATCTACTTATATCTACTAGGTATTATATGCTTAGATTACTTCTTGTTTAGTAGATTACAATATGGAATTCACCTATTTAGGATTAAGTATAATTTGGTCAGATTGCAAGCTCCTTTTTAGAAGTTAGTTTGTTTAGGAATATTTGAGACTTTTGGAGCCTATATAAAGGGTTCATGTGCAATAAAAACTTCAACCAACTTTGACACAATTCAGATTACAATTTGAGTCTTTTGACTAGTGAGTTTCATAACTCTTCTCGTTCTTGCCTAAGCTTGTGTGTCGTTTATCTTGAACTTTATTTTCACTTATCAAACAAGACTTCTATCCTTGTTTGTGGTGTGATTCGACCTTGACTTGAGGTTCTCAGATTGTTCATGGCTCGGTTGAGGCTCTTTTGCTGAGGTTCTTGCTTGTTCAGTTCGTGGGTTGAAATTCTACTCCATTTTAGGGAATAATAGATCTATAATCTTGTGTTTCTCCTGCCGAGATCATATCATTCAAGGTCAAATTCTGACACCAACTGAGATTTTCTCATTCAACACCATTTGTGCTTGAATCCAGAAAGAGGAGACACAAAAGAAGATGGTTAACTTCCTATCAAAAAGGCAAAATTTCCATTAACACCAATGCTTTCATAAGCTTTTAGGAGCCCTAACAGCCAAGAGATTCATAAACTCGAGATCTAGATATTTGCTTACTCTAGGCAAAGGTACTAAGTTTCCTTAACCAAACTATCTATATAGCTATTGTGACAAGATTAGACATACCATAGACATGTGTTGGATTCTTTATCCCTATCTCAAGATCAAGAGGGAAAAAACCAACTCTGATAAACTCAATGCCTTTCACACCTTCACTATTGGACCATGTACTACTCGATCTGTCTGAGATACTACTCACTCTATTAAAGATGTGGCTGAAAAATTTTTTTCTTTATATGAAGGGCAACGTTAGACCTAGTCAATCCCATAAGCTAGCACAGGGGGAATGTAAAGAGGTAATTGATTATTATGTCATACTACTATTTATTATTTCTCTATGAGTTTAAAGAATCATGACAAAATTTGGATAGTTGATTCTGGTGCTAATGAATATATGACCAATGATAGGAGTTCCATTGATAAGTTTCATGAATTAAATGATCACTCTATGCTAATGGCTGTGCAAGTCCTAACAACAAAAGAGGAAATATCAGTCTCCTAAATTCATAAAAGATCTTAGATAAGCTATATGTTCCTAATCTATCAAGTATCTGTTCTCCATAAGTAAAATAACTAAAGATTTGAATTGTCAAGTTCTCTTTACTATTAACTCTGTAAAGTTTTAGGACTACAACACATTGAAAAAGATTAATGAAGAGAGCTTGAGCAATTTTGTCTACATCCTAAAACACAAACCTCAAGTACTTGCTAATAGTGATTCAAAGTTATTTTGACTCTAGCATGATAGACTTAGACATCTTAGCAATCTTGTTCTTGCCAAGCTATTTCCTACTTTCAATAATAGGCCTAACTATTATGAAAGTTATGTCCTAGTGTAGCTAAATAATGTAGGCATCCATTTGAAAATTCTAATTATGAGTACACTTCTATTTTTCAGTTAATCTATTCTGATGTTTGGAAACTAATTTAGATTTCCTATGACGGCTACAATTATTTTGTTTCTTTTATAAATCAGTGAATCCCGATTTGGTACAGTACCAGTATGTACAATACGGTGCTGGACATTGGAGGTACGGGGGCATAATGGACCACTAAAAAAAATTCCAAATTTGAAAATCTCCCAGCTCCAATAATTAACAAAAAAACCTAGACAAAAAAAACTGCAAAAATGGTAACATCGCTGACGATGGAAATGGTGACGGCAATGGAGATGACGACGATGATAGAGATGGCAAAGGGAATGACGGAGATGACAATTATGGAAATGGTGTTGGCGTTGGCGACGGTTATGGAGATGGTGACAACAATATCCTTGGTAACAGATTTTGGTGACCCATTGAATCTAGTATATGAATCCATTCAATTCCCAAATCACCAGTTTTGGGAGTTGAAAAAAGCAACAGTGATAGAGAGCTCGATGAGAATAAGGGAGGCCATGGTTAAGGAGATAGCAACCTATTGAATCAAGTAAATGAATCCATTAAATTCTTGAATTATCAGTTTTGGGAGTCAGAAAAAGCAACAGCGATGAGAGCACTATGGGAACGGTAGAGACCATGGTTATGGGTGTTGAAAATTGAATTGATGAAGCTATTTCATCCATTAAAGGTTTGTCAAAATGCTGTAACAACTGTCTGCTATTATAGTTTGCTACTCTATTTTTGATAGTTTACTATTTTGTTTTTTGATGGTTTGCAATTCTGTTTTTGATGGTTTGTTGTTCTTTGTTTCGATGATTTGCTATTCTTTATTTTAATGGTTTGCTGTTCTTTTTTTGATGGACTGTTGTTCTTTTTTCGATGGATTGCTGTTCTTTATTTTTTATGGTTAGCTGTTCTTGTTTCAATGATTTGCCATTCTTGTTTCGATGGTTTGCATTCTATTTTTTATGGTTTGTTGTTCTATTTTTGATGGTTTGCTGTTCTTTGTTTCGATGGTTTGTTGTTTTTATTTCGATGGTTTACTGTTCTTGTTTTGATGGTTTGTGATTTTGTTTTCGATAGTTTGCTTTTCTTTGTTTCGATGGTTTACTATTCTTTATTTCGATGGTTTGCTATTGTATTTCGATGATTTGCTGTTCTGTTTTCAATGGTTTGCTGTTCTTTGTTATCGATGGTTCGATGTTATTATTTTGATGGTTTGTCATTCTTGTTTTGATGGTTTGTAGTTCTATTTTTGATGGTTTATTATTCTTTGTTGTGATGGTTTGTTGTTCTATTTTTGATGGTTTACCATTCTTGTTTTGATGGTTTGCGCTTCTATTTTAGATGGTTTGCTTTTCTTTGTTTCGATGGTTTATTATTCATTGTTTCGATGATTTGCTGTTTTGTTTTGATGGTTTACTATTCTATGTTTGATGGTTTGTTGTTCGTGTGATTCAATGGTTGACATTATTCTATTTTACAATAATGCAGTTCAGAATTGTGAGCACCTTGAGAAAGAAGAAATTTGGAGACAAATGCAGTTTTAAACACCTAAAGATCTAAAAGAGTTCTAAACTTCTTATGCGTACCAAAAAACTTTTGGTATATGTTGTATGCATAGAACAACGAGGATGATAAATTCCTCTAAGTCAGATGGGTGCATGTCATCCTCCATGATATATAGAAGATGTCCAAATTCTGCATTTTTGATCAGCTTCATGAGTTCCCTAGCCCATTCGATGGTTTTCAGTCCAAAGAGGAGGTCATTAACCTCCTTTAGTAGGCTTATCTAGTATAACATGTATATGTTCCCACCATCTACATCACAAAATATACGCAAGAACACACTGTTATGTTCAAACCATTCAATCACAAGCATCAAACCATTTAATAACATTAGCAAAACCATCAAAATAACAAAAACAAACCATCAAAACAAGAACAGCTAACCATCGAAATAGAAAAAGCAAACCATCGAAATAAAATAGAAAGCCATCGAAAACAAAATAGCAAACCATCGAAAACAAGGACATCAAATTATCAAAATAGAAAAAAGCAACCATTCAATCACAGACATCAAACCACTTAATAACATTAGCAAAACTATCGAAATAAGAATCGTAAACCATCGAAACAGAACAGCAAACCATTGAAACAAGGGCATCAAAACATTAAAACAAAAAAGCAAAACATTCAATCACAAGCATCAAACCATCTAGTAACATTAGCAAAACCATCGAAACAAAAGTATTAAACTATCAAAATCAGAACAGCAAAACATCGAAACAAACACAGCAAACCATCAAGCAAAATAGTTATAATCCTTTAATGAGCAAACCATCGTAATCCTTTAATCAAAGTATCTAACCTCACCTCCTGGCTCACTGTTGACGATGACGATCATGAACCTCCGATCTTTTGCTCAGGGAGATTCTCTCCTCCTCTCTAGGTCCCCTAAACCCTAACCTCTCTAGTTTCTGGCTTCCAGAAACTCCTCCTCACCCCTCCTCCTTCTCCTTCCTCAGCGAGTTTCTTTTTTTCCCATCGTATCTCCTGCCCTGTGATGGCTATTTCCATCAACAATAACAGTGCGGCGCCATCGCCAGATTCTAACGGCATTGACAAGAAGATCGTGACCGGCCTCTCTCTGCTACTCTCTCTCTCTGGTTCTCTCTCTCTCTCTCTCTTTGTAACGTGCTTCTTATCTTTAATTTTTGGTTTTGGCCATAATGACCAAATTGCCTCACTACCTCCTAGTTGATCCGGGCCATTAGATCAGTTATTGATTATTTCTTTCTGATCTAATGGCCCGGAAAAAGCCCAGAACGGTCCTGTAGTCCAATAGGCATACAGGACCAGATCCAAAACCTAAATCACTATAGTCGAGCCACTTGGATTTATCTCCTTAAACATAAAAGTGATGACTTTGCTAAGTTCAATCAATTGATGATTTCGAACTTCCTTAATAGTGTTCATAATAAATGCAATTGAATATAGATTCCCTTAATTGGTCTCAGTTGCGATCTTTATATTTGACTTGATTGGATCTTTAATTGAGTGCAGGAATCTCCGATTGAATCGATAATCTCAACATATCAATAGGATTGAATTCTGTAGATTGTTGCGGATATTGTTCAATGATTCTTAAATTGAGTTTTTGTCTTTAAATTGTATATCTAATTGTGATTATTATTCGAGAATATAATTAGTATTAGACAAACAAATATTTAACTATTTTTTTAATTATTCTCTTTCTTTCTTATCAACATTTCAAACTAAAAAAAATGATTTGGCCACCCCCGCTTTAATTGGCAGTTGATCGCAAATCAAAGAGAAACAAAAAATAAGAGGAGAAGAAGAAGAAAACCAAAAAAAAAACAGAGAGGGGAAGGAAAGAAGAAGGCAATGGGGGAAGCGGAGACGAGCTTCAGTGTTATGGTCTCCCTATTCGAGTGGATACAAAAGAGCTAGCAGCCTGCGAAGAAGCGGTCCAAGCTCCGCCAAGTTTCTCAACACCTTCTACACCACTACCGACTAATTTGGCCCTGTCTGGCTCCTCCTCCCGAACCTTGACCACGAGCGCAGCTCCAACGTCCCTCATTGATGCCATCGGGGGCATGGCGGTTATTCTAGGCGAGGTTTTCAGAGAGGTGGAGAAAGATGTTGCCGGAGAAGCAGCCCTACTAGTACATCATGAGGCGCTTGACTTGAGGTTAGAGTCCGAGGAGTCGGCGCCTGACACGTCAACAAATTACATTTTATATTGAATTGCTTGAAAGTAACTGACAACCTACAAGTAAATTTATACAGCTTATACATTAATTACAAGGATTGTCAACAATTATGTACATTATAGAATGAGCAATCCTTGATTGTACGATTATCTTGCTTGTAAACTCCAGTTGAATATGGATTATCTTTCTGGAGTAGATTGAAGTTTCATATTTGACTTGATTGGATATCCAATTGAATAAATAATCTCAACATATCATCAAGATTGAATTCTATAGATTATAGTGGATATACGAAATTGGATTCTATGGGGACTTCACACGGGTGTCCCCATATAGGGAGTAAAATCTAGACTATCTGATTAACATTTTTTTTAAAATATTCTCATCTAATGGTGTAAATAACTCAAGGGCATTTTTGACCTATTACTCAAACCTAAAAAATAAAATAATTAATGACTTCCTTTTTTTCTCTGTTTACCAATATTAAAAAACTCACGTATTTAATGCATTTCTTCTTTTTAGTCCCATTATCATAAATATCCCTCTTTTTAAACAAAATTTAAATTTAAACACTAATCTTTGATATTCTTTCCCGTAAAAATCGAGGCATTTAATACCTCCTCTTTTTAAATAAAATCCGAGACATTTAATATCGACTTACCTTTTATTGATTTATTGGTTTATTTGTTTATTGATACTGGTTATTGATTTATTGGTTTATTGATATTGGTTTATTGGTTTATTGATACTGGTTTATTAGTTTATTGGTTTATTGATACTGATTTATTGGTTTATTGGTTTATTGATACTGATTTGTTGATTTATTAGTTTATTAATTTATTTGGTTTGTTAGTTTATTGACATTGGTTTATTGATTTATTGATACTGGTTTATTAGTTTATTAGTTTATTGATTAGAATAGTTTAGTGATTAGAATAATGACAGTCGCTAGTTAGGGTTTTTGTAATAAAAGAGAGATACAAATTAATGACTAATTAGATGGGAGGTTAATTAATGAGAGAAAGAAATCAACCAATTAAAAAAAGATAGTAATTGCAAAGATTATGAAGAGAAAATCTTATTAATAGGATTTTACCAAATTATTCTAGTCCCCATATGGGGACTAATAAAGAGTCCCCACCAAATCCACTCCCCCGATATACTATAATGATTTCCCCCGGGAAACAAATGTTGAGTCTATATCGCTGCATTAATTACTTCACGTACTTCCAATATTCCCAACAACACGTAAACGAAGTTGAACACGAGATTTTGGCTGAGGCGTTTTATTATTCAAGTACTAGAAATTAGTATTTGATCACAATATAGTATGATCTTTATTATCCATAAATTAAAAGCACCCAAAAGATTCAAGTCTATTTATTTCCCCACGACCAAACCCCCCAACAACACATCTCTTCTCAGCCAACCAGGGGAACTCGGTCGACAATTCCATTGTTGTCGAGGTTAACACAGACGCGGTTGCAGCATAAATCGTCGATGCAATGTCCCCCTGGTACTATCAGCAACACCGTCACTAATGGATTGTCCTTCTCAATCTTCGCCTTCGCTACTTTCCCACTCTTTCCCACCAGCTCCGGCCATTGAAATGGGTGCCCTGCAATAATCGATCATCACGCACGAAACGTATTATAATAATAGACCGAATATTTAACGTCCTTTCGAACAAGTACTACGTGGTTTCATATTTTTTAAGGATAATGAAGGTTTAGAAAAATACTCTTGATAACCAAGCAGCATGGAGGTTTTGTGAAGTGCAAAACTAATATCAGGTTATATTAATGGGCTTAAAATTTGTTGTATTTTTTTGTTGTATTTTATTCAAGTACGAAGGTTTTTTTTTTTAGGAAAGTATGAAGTTTTTGTGGGAATTTATAAGGTTGTTGAAGTGCAAAATTTATATTTCATTCCGATGGATCCGTTTTA